>MU670122.1:0-46986 GCA_026770625.1 Nicotiana glauca | reverse complement strand
CCCCCCCCACTTCAATCCAGTCCCAATTCTTCCACAGCACCTAGGCTTAGACCTTCCTTCTTCCTACCAGAAGCCTTAACTGCCTTGAACTCAATCCTGATGCAATGGGAAACACCTCATCCAACACCACTCCTCAACCACAACCACAAAACCTAAACATGCAAATGAATATGGGGAAATGAATCCCAATCCTCCAGTAGCTCCAAATGTAGGCAATCTGATGGAAGAAGAAATGATCAAATAAATAGACTTAGTAGGAGAATCAATGGTGAAATTATCAAACCTAAACGAGTTAAAAATGTTCCTATTCAAGGAAATACAAGAGAAGAGGCACATACTTGCTTGCCCTCGAAACCTACACAAATGGTCAATGGACATTCGTACCCTATAGGATCCAACGGTGGTCAACATGGCAATGATCCTAGTTACTTCTCTAAGGAGAAACTCATCTACCCCTAGGGAATTGATGGAAATGGCCATGCTCATGCACAAGAATACAACATGATTAGTCCCATTAATTTCATTATATGAAATATTAGGAGGGGGGAATGATGATTTAGGAGGAACTTTAGAGAGCTAATGGTGCAACACAAACCATGTGTGGTCACACTTCTTGAGGCCAGAATGTTATCCCATGTTACTCTTCTAACTGAATTTGGATTTTTCGATATGATTGAATTCCTAGCTGATGGACAAGCAGGTGGTATGGTTGTTCTATGGGACCATGCTAAGGTCAATGTTCACAACTTTGTTCATAGAAATCATAAAATCCATGCATCCATTGAGATACGTCCTATTAGATCCATTTGGTTATTTCTATCAATATATGCTAGCACTAATTATTTAATTAGAGATCAAATGTGAAAAAATATTGAAAATATAGCTAATAATTATAAAGGGCCATGGCTAGTGGGGGGATTTTAATGATGTTTTTAGAACAAATGAAAAGTTAAGAGGTAGACCATTGAGCCGTAGACGTGTTCTTAAATTATGGTCTAGTCTAAATTAATGTAATTTAATTGATTTTGGTTATAAAGGTAATAAATATAAAATATACTTGGTCTATTCATAGATTCAACAATAATAGTCTCATTATGGAACTCCTTAACAAAAAATTTGGAAATGATTAGTGGATCCAAACCTTCCCAAATGCTTCTATAACTCATCTCCCTAAAACACATTCGGATTATAATCCGTTACTCATAAATCTTATAACCACGCAATACAATAATTTTCTTAAAACTTTCCGTCTAGAACCCTTTTGGTGTAAGAATCCACAATTTAAAGATGTGGTATCTACTGCTTGGGCTAACAATCACTACATCATGACTTCATCGACCTTTAAAGACAATGTCACTACTTGGAAAAACAACACCTTTGGAGATATATTTTAGAATAAGAAATATATTTTAGTCAGTCTTAATGGTATTCAAAACTCTTCTGCTTATCACTCTAACCCCTTCCTCCACAATTTGGAAGCTATCTTAAAACTAGAATTCAATAACATCCTAAAAATTGAGGAAGACTGCTGAAAACTTCGCTCAAGAGTTCATTGGCTTAATGAGGGGGATGCAAATACAAAATTTTACCATATTATGGGTACCAATAGGAAAAGAAGGAATAAAATTGTATTCTTTAAGGATGATAACAATAATTGGATCGATGATCCTAGAGCCATTCTCAATCATACTAGAGATTATTTTAGTAAGATTTTCACAACTACGCATGTTCCAGTGATGGGAATAATATAAGAAATGATCCTAAAAGCTTTAATAACATCGACCTATCATCACCAAATAATCCCCTCACAAATGATGAGATTATTAAGGCATGCTTCTCCTTTAAACCTTACAAAGCTCCAGGCCCGGATGGCCTTCACCCTTTTTTCTTCCAAAATTATTGGAACATTGTTGGTAAATTAGTTACTAGCCTTTGTCAAGAAGCTTTTAGTAATTGAAATATTGAAATAAATGATACCCTCCTATGTCTTATCCCTAAAATTTCTAATTCAAATAACTTTAATTTTTTTAGGTCAATTGGACTTTGTAATACTATTTACAAAATTATTACCAAAGTCATTTCAATCGATTAAAGACCTTCCTGAATAGACCCATTAGCCCCTATCAATCTAGTTTTATAAAAAAAATAGGAAGGCTCGTACAATGCTATTATTATTCAAGAAATCATACTCAAAATGAATAGATACAGTGGCAAAAATCACAAGATGTTCTTAAAAATTGACCTCGGAAAGGCTTTTGATTGTCTTGGATGGTCTTTCATCTACAGAGCTCTTACCTTCTTTAAATTCCCACCAAACATTACTAAGCTTATTATGAATTGAATCTCCTTAAAAAAATTGCTATCCTAGTTGATGACTCTAGAACTGATTACTTTGTCCCTACAAGGGGTATTAAGCAAGGATATCAGATGTTTCCATACTTATTTATCCTTTGTATGGAAATATTTTCAACTCTTATCAACCACAAAGTAGATATGGACTGCTGGGATCCAATAACTATAGGAAAGAATAATTATCAATTGTCACACTTGTTCTTCGCGGATGATCTTACCCTTATGTCTAGGATCAATAATAAATCTATAGAAACGATTAAGCAATGCCTTGATCTATTTTGCTCCTTGGAAGGGTAGACCACCGATAGGGCCAAATCAAAAATTATCATCTCCAAACACTGCCCCAAAAATATTTGCAACAACCTCTCTAATGTGCTTAATATCAATATTAGTTACAATTTTGGAAAATACTTAGGCTTTCCCATTACAAATTCAAAAACTAGAGCGAGGGATTTCCAATTTGTTATTGATAATATGCTAGCGAAGATTAGCCACCTGAAAAATAAATTGTCTTACTATGGCAGGAAGGTGCACCCTAGACACCTCTTGCCTTAATTCCCTCCCTAACCACATTATGTTATATACCCTATTGCCCTCAAAGATCCTAAAAAATATTGACAAAATCCAATGTAACTTCTTATGGGTTACAAATGCCACCTCCTAAAAACTCCATCTAATAAAATAGGACGCCATCACCAAGGACAAAAAGGACGGTGGTTTATGAATTCATATGGCCAAGAGCAAAAACCTACTACGTTTAGCCAATTTATCTTGGAGACTCCTCTTAAACACTCATTCCACTTGAGTAAAAATAATTCATCAACTTCATAGTACTAGAAAAAATATTAAGAGTTCATCATTTATTTGGTATAACATTATTCAGTGATGGGATATTTGTAGCAAAGGAATTAGATGGCTTCCCCACAAATTATCAAATCTGAGTATTTGGAATAGTAGTTGGATTCATCAATCCCATCCATTATGCCAGTGCATCAATGGTCCCCCAACTCAACAAGACAATAGGCTAACCATTAAGGATATTTGGATTAATAATCAGTGGGACTTATCAAAAATTTCCATAGAACTTCAACCATTCTTGATTAACAAAATAAAGGTCACCACTTCCAGCTCTAAAAATTGTGACACTCATGTCTGGTCACTAACCACAAATGGTCATTTTACTAGCAAGTCGTGCTACAACCTATTAGGCACTCAATCAAATGATGGTAAGGATTTTGCTTTGATTTGGAAGATGAATCCAAACAAAATAAAATTCTTGATATGGAAATGCTACCATGAGAGACTACCTATTAGAAGGTACTTAAATCAAATTGGTATAAACATTGACCCTACTTGCACCTTTTGCAAGAATCATATGGAGACCATTACCCACATATTCATACAATGCACAACCGTAAAAGACTTTTGGCTTCAATTAGAGATAGACATGGAGAGCTGGAACATAACTAGTAATTGGTTGATTAACATTTGTGATTACAATTATTTAGTAAAAAAAGGTATCATTAATTGGAAAGATATATTTCCTTTTGCTATATGGACTATTTGGGTGAATAGAAACGACAACTTATATAATAACACCCCAAACAAAACATTCATGCAATATGCTTACAAGCAATCAGTGGAATATAAGCTCCTCATAGATAAGGAAGCTAAGCCACAAGAAAAGATCCCTATCTTAGTAAAATATCTTATGCCAACATGTAACCATATTAAGCTTAATATTGATGGTTCCTTTAAAGAAGAAATTTCTGTAAGAATAAAACCAAGAAAATACAGCTAACCTAAAGTGACCTCATCTAGCATCAATTGGGACTAACAATTTCCCTCAATTCAAATGAATCATTAACAACATTCAACCTTTTAAACACCATGGTTTTAGTGCGATACAAAAGCATCAAGAATTGACTCAACTCATCAAGAAAACTCTTTCTACCACTTTGATCATTGTGGAACGCAAACTCATACTCCTCACTCTTCCTTAAGCAAGACCTCAGTTTTAGATTGTAGCACTCAGAGTGGAAAACGCACTTATCTCTCTCAAAGAAAGGTCACAAGTTCAGCTCTAAGTACCATAAGCTTGCCCCTTATGTGAGTCACCACTAATGCAAGCTTCATTCAATTCAAGATCATATAGGGCTTTTGTGGGGATACAATTATGGCTTTTGGTTTAAGGTAGGAAATATTTGGTCTAAGTAGGTTTCATCTTCCCTTAAGCACTTAATTTGCTTCATTTTGGCACACATTCTCTTGACTCTTTGAGTCATTTACTTCTTCCTTAGGGGTTAGAGAGACACACTATCACCCTTTCTTGTTCATTTCAAACCTTTTTCTCCTTTCTAAACCTTCCACACCTTTCATCTCTTTAGTTTTATTGAATTCCTTCATTTTTTTTACATTGTTCATTCTTTTTGACTCTTTTTTGTTTGATTTTTTTTGATTTTTTTGATTTTCTCTCTTTTTCTTTCTGCCTTTCCTTTTCTTCAATTTGTACCTTTTACCACTTTGTTGCATTCCTCGTCTCTCCCCCCAAACTTATGCTTTTGCCTTGTGCTAAGGAAAGATCAGGTGCCAAGAGAGAGTCTTTTTTAGAACTGGTAAAGGCTTGTAACATGGGTTTTGAAAGGAAAAAGGGTTATGGCTCAAAGGGGTTGACTAGGAATGTTATCATTGGTAGGCTATGGATGTTTTTAAGATACCATTCGGATCAAGGAGAGCATATAATCAGTTCTCAAGTTAAACTACACTTAGGATTTTGCTTAAATAAACATTCAGGACAAGTTCTAGACTCAATGGCACGGGACTTGGACTTGCAATTCAAATTCTCACCACACAAGCTATAGGATTGCTAAAGAGACAAAGTCGGGGGCCCATAACGACCTTAGCTAAGATTTAAGCAACACAAATGGTCCCGAAAAATCACTTGATGATTGTACACAAGAGTCTAAAGGTCACAACTATCACTATCCTATACATACCAATTTGTTTTTGACCATAAGATAAAAAACAAATGTGTTAGGCCCAAGTGAAGTTTTGCTTGAGGCACTATTACACACTAGCCACTATTTACATAAAAAATAAAAAGAAAATAGGCTCAAACCCTTAAGAAAGTTATCATGCCATCCATCATCAGGAAGAGCCACCCGATTCACACAAATTCCACATTTGGAAAGAACCTTGGAATTAAGAAAACCAAAGGCTTATTGAATGCAAAAACTCAAAATAAAAAGCTACGAAAATGAAGTAAGAAGCTATGAAAGAAAATGCAGAAAGTAAACTGAATATGTACCATAGGGAATTTAAACGAATATACATAGGAGGGAATGAATATATACATCATAAAATAACTTTATGTATATACCAAGGTTGTAAAATATGAAAAGTGAAATAAACTGGTAAAATTATTTGCATACCAAAAGTAAAAAAGTATAATAAAAATGAAAATAGTATCATATTTACAATACAACATCATCAAAATAGGGCTACCCCCTCAAGTGAAAGATAGCATTGTCCTCAATGCTAACTAGCCAAAAATAAGCTCAGCAAAACAAGAGAAGATAGAGAGTAAAGAAAACTCCAAATTGGTCCTCCGTCTGCATGGGATCATGAGCCTGGGGTCCTCTGACTGCTCGGGAACCTGTGACTAGATCCCTGTAACCTGTGCTTACACTGGGACCTGAGGCTGCTCTGAGACCTAAGGCTGGATAGAGGAACCTCCCTGCGGGTCCTCCAACTCAATGACTGCATCATCTGCTCGGGGGATCACTCTCCTTCTCTTCGGTGCCCTCTCCAACTCCTGTTCTAGCTCAGTCTGAGCTGCTGGAAGTGGGTCATGCAATAGAAGCTCCAATAGCAAGTGATCAACAACCTTCATCTTCTCCACTTCTACCCTTAACTCCTTCACAGACTTATTTGATGATTGAGTCTTTCTCAACTTCTTTGTTTCCTTTGTCACCTCCTTTAATGCACTCCCATGAGTACCTATAGCCTCCAATATCAATTGTTGGTTCTCCAGGAGCTTCTTCTGGTTGTCCAGAAGCTCCTTGAGAGTCTCCTCCACTGAAGTTGGAACCTGTGGCGTGGGGGTACGGACTGCGCTGCCACCGAGCTTGAAAGCACATACAACTTAGAAGTAGCTGCCTACATCTAGTTGTTGATATTAGCAAGTGTTTGGCTCAAACGTTAGGCAGTCAATGGGTAGGCTGTAGATAAGGGAATATCTGGAGCTGTGAAAGTAGAAGGTCGTGGGGCAATATCTAGTGTAGTTGTGGGAGGCTGAGCAGAAGTGACTACTACTATTGGCTCTTCAGACTGGCCAGTAGAAGTAGTGGCTTTTCCTTTAGGATCTTTGGCTTTAGGGTTGTCATCACCCTTTAGGATGCACCAGGAAAAAGGCATCTTTGGTTTCACCTTCACATCAAACTTCCTTTTCTCCACCTTCTGGTCCTCAAAGTACATTGTCAGGAAATTTGGGAGGGGGTATGATCTATCACCTTCATTGACCACCTTTGTGATCACCCTAGACATAACATTCCCAATGTTGATCGGGTACCCTGCCATGATAGAAGCCACCAATATCGCCCGGGAGACAGGCAGAGAGTTCTCATGGGTAGTGGGGTCCAACCTGTTGCATTTGAATGTCTCCCACCCTTTTGCCTCGAAGTTTAAGGTTTTCCTTAGAATTTGAACCCCTGATGTCAACCAAGCTAGCGTGGTGCCCGGGAGTGCCAGGTATTCGGTCGACCACGGACGGGCTGCCTCATCTAATGCTACCTTCTCTAAGTATAGGGATTCATCTTCCTCCGAAAAGCCCAGGTATTCATTGATTGTCTTCCCATCGAACTACACTTTCAAATTTCGCACCTTAGTCACTTTAGTGCCCTTATTGATGTGGGCAGCATTAGCGTAGAACTCTTTGACTAAATGCTCGTTTGCATCGCAGACTTTGCTTGTAAAATATTCCCAGCCTAGTCTCTCTCTGAATTGCCTCCTCACATTAGGGTTGTGAGGCAAAAGGTCCCTTTTAATGAATTTTGGCTCAAGAAACAATTTCCTCTGGGGCCACCACTCTCGAAACTTGTGGTAAGCATTCTCACTAAAAAATCTTCTTCTCCACACCTCGGGGTTTCTAGTTCCCTCCACACCTCCGAGTTGGGGCACACCCCCTACCTCTTCATTCGGAACCTCACCGTCGACGGGATCCTCTCCAGGTGATGAAGCAATAGGTGAAGTAGAGGTTGCACTATCATTGCTATCAGCTGAGCCCTCAGACGACTCAAAAGAAATTTGAGTTAAAGCTTGAGCAGTAGGAGAGCCCGGAGGTGTGGGCACATCTCTCAATCTAAACCTCCCCGAGAAGTTAGGTACATATTCAGGCACTGAATCAGAGTCACATACCTCCTGAGAGGGCACATACTCACTTCCCTCTGAATGGGAAGCAACTCTATCTGCAGCCTTGATTTGGTTTCTTGTATCTCCAATTGCCTTTAGAACTTGTAGGGTCAATATTATCATTCATCGTCCCCTACCCCGGGAGGAATCTCCTTTTCCTTTTTGTTTGTCTCCACCACCTCGTGATTTAGCCATTGTCTGCAAGGAGAATTCATTTAGTGCTTGTTAGTATCACAGTACTAGAACAATCACTGAAGAATATAAATGAAAATAGTAGACCGCGGGCCGTATAAAAAGCATTGCGGCTGTAAAGGCACCACTGCAGACAGCATAAAATCGCACCGCAGACCGTAGTGGAGTGGGGTTTAGAATACCCACTCTCTGATTCAGGGCACCGCAGACCGCAAGAAATGATGTGCGGCAGCGTAAGGCACCACGAATCGCGAAAAATTGACCGCGGCTGTGGTCCTTAAAATTGACCCCTTTGAAGTTTACCACCGCGGACCGCGAAAAAACCATCGCGGCCGCAGAGAGGCATCGCGGACCACGAAAAATCTACCGCAGTCGCGGTAAGCCATACTCAGCAACCCAACCTAGGGTTTCAAAAAATTTCTCTTTTTTAGCCTTAATCCACATATTATCAACCCACTAGGTAGTCAATCATTATATTTAACTAATTAATCCTAATCTAAACAAAATTATGCAACCCTAAGCTAAAAACTGAAAAAAAAGGGAAGAAAAAGAAGTACGAACTAACGAATTAAAGGAGAATAAAACAAAATTAAAGACTAGGGAAAGATTTGAAGTACCAGAGATGAGATGCAATACATTGTTTGAATTTTTGCACTTAGGGTGTGATGAACAGTACCTTTTTTTATTTAGATAGCAAATGAGCGAAAAGTGTAACTGGGGTCCTGAGGTCCTATTTATAAAAAAAGGACCTGGGAAACCACACTACTTACCCACCGCGGTCCGCATAAAATGCATTGCGGACCGTAGTACTTAACCATAAGAAACACTGGCCAGGAGTTCACCGCGGACCGCAAATATTGCTCCGCAGCCGCGGTAGGGCACCGCGGACCGCAAAAAATGCGTTGCGGCCGCGGTGACAACTTCAGAGAACCTCCACTTTTGACCATTCAACACCGCATTGAAATTTTGCCCCCACAAAAAACCATTATGGCGGCGAAAAATGCAATGCGGTAGCGGTCCAAACTTCAGAGAGTGCAATATTTTTCCAATTTGGTCCTGCACTACATCAAAACAACCCTACATACAACTCACAACTAGTTTTTTCAAAAGAAAATCCTACACTAAAAAGAAAATCAAAGAAAACAAAAAGAAAGACACATGGGTTGCCTCCCAAGAAGCGCCTGATTTAACGCCGCGACACGATGCAGGTTACTATCAAATTATTTGAGATGGATCAGTGCCACCACGTGGCTGTCATCAATATTGACAAGATAGTTCTTGACTTTGTGCCCATTAACTCTGATGACCTCTCCATTTTGTTTTTCAAGTCAAGTGCACCAAACGGAGTCACAAGCACCACTTCAAAAGGTCCACTCCATTTCGACTTCATCTTTCCCAAAAATAGACGTAACCGAGAGTTGAACAAGAGAAACAAATCACCCACTTTGAACTCCTTGCCACGAGCATACTTGTCATGAAGGTACTTCATCTTGTCCTTGTACAAGGACGAACTAGAGTAGGTATGAAATTGGAATTTATCAAGTTCATTAAGCTGCTCCACACGAAGATTTGTTGCCACATCCCATTCAAGATTTATCTTCCTCAAAACCCACATGGCCTTGTGCTCTAGCTCAACTGATAGATGGAAAGCTTTCCCAAATACCAACCGATACAGAGACATACCAATTAGAGTCTTGTAAGCAGTCTTATAAGCCCATAGAGCATCATCCAATTTCTTTTTCCAATCGGTCCTATTTGCATTGACCGTCTTTGATAATATACTCTTGATTTCACCATTTGAGACTTTATCTTGGCTACTCGATTGAGGATGATAAGGAGTAGACACTTTGTGATTTACACCGTACTTTACAAGCAAAGTGTCAAAAACTCTATTGCAAAAATGAGACCCCCATCACTTAAGATTGCTCGAGGAGTGCCAAACCTAGTAAAAATACTCTTATTAAGAAATGCAACAACACTCCGGGACTCATTATTGCGAAAGGTCACGGCCTCAACCCACTTTGAAACATAGTCAACTACCACTAAAATATATGTGTTGCCACATGAACTAACAAACGGGCCCATGAAATCAATGCCCCACACATCACAAATATCAACTTCGAGAATATTGTTGAGATACATCTTATCCTTCTTCGATATTCCACCCACTCTTTGACATTCATCGCATCTCTTCACAAGTTCACTTGCATCCTTATACAAAGTTGGCCAGTAAAACCCACAACTAAGAAACTTTGAAGCTATCCTCGCCCCACCATGATGACCACCATAGGTAAAGGAATGACAAGCCTCTAAGATACTCAATTGATCCTCCTCAGGGACACATCTTCAGATAACACCATCAGTGCAGATCTTGAACAAGTACGGCTCATCCCAATAGTAGCCCAAACTATCCCGTTTAATCTTCTTCCTTTGGTTAGAAGAGAGCTCACATGGGGTGATACCAGTCACAAGGAAATTAGCACATCCACAAACTATGGCATACCATTCACCGACACAGAAAGGAGTTGCTCATCGGGAAATGAATCATTGATATCTAGGCCATCACGAGGCCTCCCCTCCTCCTCCAAGCGGGACAAGTGGTCTGCCACTTGGTTTTCACAACCGTTCCGCTCCACAATCTCCATATAAAACTCTTGAAGTAACAAGACCCATCGCATCATCCTAGCATTGGAATCCTTCTTCATCATCAAGTATCGGAGTGTGGCATGATCGGTATGAACTATGACCTTGCCGCCCATAAGATACAGCCGAAATTTCTCCATTGCAAACACAATAGCCAACATCTCTTTTTCAGTCACCATGTAATTCACTTGAGTATCATTCATTGTCTTGCTTGCATAATACACCGAGTGAAACATTTTATTCACTCTTTGACCCAAGACCGCCCCAACCGCAACATCACTAGCGTCACATATGAGCTCAAACGGCAAGCTCCAATTGGGTGCGGTAATAATAAGAGTGGTGGTCAAGTTGTGCTTGAGAAGTTCGAAGGCTTGCATACATCCCTCATTGAACATGAACTTGGCATCCTTTTCCAACAGCTTGGACAAAGGATTCACTACCTTTAAAAAATCCTTGATAAATCTCCGGTAGAACCCCGCATGCCCAAGAAAACTTCTAATCCCCTTGACTGAAGTAGGGAGAGGGAGCCTTGAAATCACTTAAATTTTAGCTTTGTCCACCTCTATACTATGCTTTGAGATTTTATGGCCAAGGATCAGCCATAAAGTTGCATTTTTCCCAGTTGAGCACAAGATTGGTTTCTTCACACTGGGCCAACACCCTATCAAGATTCTTCAAGCATTCATCAAACGAGTCACCCACAACACTGAAGTCATCCATGAAAACCTCCAAAATTTCCTCCACCATGTCAGTAAATATGGCCATCATACACCGCTGGAATGTAGCCGGTGCATTACACAACCCAAATTGCATCCTAGAAAAGGCAAAGGTACCATATGGGAAAGTGAAGGTGGTCTTCTCCTCATCTTCCGGAGCAATCAAAATTTGGTTGTACCCAGAATACCCATCCAAGAAATAGTATAAGGCATGCCTAGCAAGTCTATCTAGCATCTGGTCAAGTAAAGGCAATGGAAAGTGATTCTTGCGAGTCACTTTGTTCAAGTTGCGATAATCCATGCACACCCTCCATCAGTTGATAGTCCTTGTAGGAATCAACTCATTTTGCGTATTGGTAACCACGGTCATACCACCCTTCTTTGGCACACATTGCGTTGGCAAAGTCCAAGAACCATCAGAGATGGGGTACACAACCCCGACATCCAACCACTTGATCACCTCCTTTTTCACAACTTATTGCATTGCCTCGTTCAACCTCCTTTGATGTTCCACGGAGGGCTTTGCTTCATCTTCAAGAATAATCTTGTGCATACAAAAGGCGGGTCTTATTCCCCCAAATATTAGCTAAAGTCCATCCAATTACCTTCTTCCATTTATGGAGCACCGCCAATGTGACATCTACCTGCATGTTAGTAAGACAAGATGAAAGAATAACTTGCAAATTTGAAATAGGGCCTAAGAATTCATACCTGAGGTGTGGAGGCAACGACTTCAACTCCGACACGGGAGGTTCCTCGATTGAGGGCTTTGTTGGTGGAGTCTTCCTATTCTTAAGATCCAACGATAGCTTTCACGGCTCATAAGAGTAAGAGCCCATTCCATGTAAAGCATTAAGCACTCCACCCGACCTTCATCCTCATTTACATCAAGATTCAATAATACCGCCACTAGAGGGTCCTCCACATTGATCATTGCACTAGTATCATCAATTGTCACTGCCGTGACAAGATCCATGAACAAGCACACTTTAGTACAAATGGGCTGCTTCATTGACTTACACACATGAAAGATCACTTTTTCATCATCCACCCGGAAAGTAAGTTCCCCTGCTTCCACATCAACTAAGGCCTTCCGAATTACAAGGAAAAGTCTTCCCAAGATTATAGGCACATCAAAATCTACCTCGCAGTTGAGAATCACAACATCAGCCGGCAAGATAAATTTGTCCACTCGGACAAGAACATCATCAATTATACCAAATAGCCTCTTTATTGTTCTATCTTCCATTTGCAATCTCATGGAAGTCGGCCTCGGTTGCATAATACCCAAAGTCTTGAAAACCGAGTAGGGCATCAAATTTATGCTTGCCCCCAAATCACATAGAGCTTTTGCAAAATCTGCACTCCCAATGGTGCAAGGAATGGTAAAAGCACCGGGATCTTCTAACTATAGAGCCATTGAGTGCACTATTGCACTAACTTGGTGGGTCATCTTGATAGTTTCACAATCCATGGATCTTCTTTGTCACCAACTCTTTCATGAATTTGGAGTAACCTGGCATTTGCTCTCTCTACCAAAGGCACATTAATGGATAAGCTCTTCATCATGTCAATAAATTTCGTAAACTGGTTCTCATTTTTCTGCTTCACGAGCCTTTGAGGATAAGGTGGAGGTGGCCTTGGCAAAACAGCCTTGGCTTTAGGCACAACCGTTTCTGGCATGTCTATTACACGTTCCCTAGACGGGTTCACGTCATTCTAAGTTTCCACCTCATTATCTTGGATATCAATCCTCACTTCTTCATTCAATTTCTCATCAGTCACATTCTCAACCACCAAAGGGATCTCATACTCTTGCAACTCAACTTCATCACTCAAAATTTCTTTTTGTTTGGAGGAATTCATATCACCGCCTCGTCCACTTCTTGTAGTTACCGCCATTGCATGCCCGGTATTGTTCCCACCCTTAGGGTTGACTAGCGTATCACCAGGTAGATCCTCCTTAGGGCGAGTATTCAAGGATTCTGAGATTTTCCCTAATTGAACCTCCAAGTTTCTGATTGAAGTATTGTGGGATGCCAACTGAGCATCGGAGTTAGCATTCTTATTCATCATTTGTTCAAATATCATTTCGAGTCTCCCCATCTCATTGTTTGATGAACTAGGACCTTGGGATGGAAAAGGGGGTGGATTATTTGGTTGTTGATACATTGGGGGCCTTTGAAAGCCTTGCCCCCAATTTCCCTAATTGCTATTATTCTAACCACCCTGATTGTTGTTTCCACCCCAGTTGTTGTTATTGTTGTTGCTCCAATTACCCTGATTGTTCTGGTTGCCCTAATTTGGATTTTGTTGTTTTTCCCCCAATTCTTGTTTCCTTGTTGTTGTTGATTTCCCCAATTTCCTTGGGATCTCCATTGTTGTTGTTGGTTTGAAGAATTGCCCCTTTGGCTTTGATAGTTGTTCACGTATTGCACTTCTTCATTCTGCTCATCGTACCCATCATCTTGGAACCCACCACTATCTTGGTCATATTGATCCGAGCTCCCTTGGTTTTTCTCCCTCTTTGTCTTCTTTTGTTCACTAACATGTTGATACCCTCCATAGCATTTACTTGTCGTGGAGTTTGAACCTGTTATAATTGTGCCTTTTCTAGCTGATTCATTGTTGTTGTAAGTTCTGCTATTGCCTGCCCATGATCATAGAGCTCTTTGTGCAAGTGAATGACCATGGGGTCACCCGGTGGCACATTTGCTCTACTTTGCCAAGCAGAAGAAATGTCCTCCATCTCATCCAATATCTCACAAGCTTGAACATACAGTGTGTTCATGAAATTGCCCCCAGCTAGTTGGTTCACTATGCACTGATTTGTTGTGTTAATTCCTCAGTAGAATGTCTGTTGTATCATTGCCTCAGTCATATCATTATTTAGGTATTCCTTCACCATGGTCAGATATCTCTCTCATATCTCATGCAGTGGTTCTTTGGGCTCCTATTTGAAAGCTATGATTTCATCCTTCAAGGTTGCTATGTGACCCGGCGAGAAAAACTTTGCAATGAATTTATCCGCCAACTTATCTCATGTATGGATGGAGTGGTTGGGGAGTCTCTCCAGCCAATCCAATGCTTCCCCTCGAAGAGAGAAAGGGAATAATCTCAACCGCAAGGCATCCTCGGACACATTCGTTTGCTTGCTCCCCCAACATGTATCAACAAATCCTTTAAGGTGTTTGTATGCATTTTGATGGGGAGTACAAGTGAAATACCTTCGCTTCCCCAACAATGTCAATATCACATTGGTAATTTGAAAATTGCCCGCCCGGATCCGGGGTGGGACAATTGCACTAGCATATCCTTGGTTGGGAAGCACTCGAGGTACAACTCTGGGATGTGGTGGGGAAGGGTCTGGAATATTATTATCATTAGCCTGTCGACCTCTCCTTTGTCCTTGAGGTACAAGAGGCACCTCATCTTCACCATTATCATCAACCTCCTCCCCTGGGACCACGTTTCCAAGAGGGTCATTGTTGTTATTTGCCACCATTTTGTACCTAAATTGGCATCACACACAAATTAGTATCACAGAAGGGAATAAAAATAATACACAAAACTATTTAGATAGATAACAAAAACCGTTAGCTCCCCGGCAACGGCGCCAAAAAGTGATCGGGTCCAACCGTACACCACTACAAAGTGGCAAGAGCGGTCGATGCAGCTTTTACCCGAGAAGGTCGGGATCGAATCCACAAGGAGCTACAACAATGTTTGGAGTTGGATTTCTATCTAATCTAAGCAGTGCGTAGTGCTCTTGATTACTCTTCCAATCATATTTGTTTGTTTGTTACTTCTAATTTTATGCTAATGATATGTAAAATTAAGCTAAGTATGAATGCTTGTAAGGTTTTCTAAATGGTTAACGAGGAACTAGGGAAGTGACTTTATCCTAGGAGAATACTTGACTGATTCTAAAGCCTAAGGTAAAGCTGTTATGTTTGGGATCACGATATAGCTAATGCACGACACTACTCACTTTATACCTCTCGGTAGCTTGAGTGACTTTTCCCTAATTGACTTTCTTAAGACCAGTTAGGTGTCAAAATTATGCAAGCAATATAGGCTCAAGTCAGGTATTACTATCTCTAGATTTAACCCTTTAATTGGGGCTATCAATCTCTTGAGTGTGCAATTCCTTGGTGAACTGATTTTCCTAGACTCAAACTCTCTTTCTCAAGAAGAGCCCAAGTCAAATAGGCACAAACTAGTGTTTGCAACCACTAATTCAACATGAAAAACACAAATAAGTCAAAATATCAACCACCCATAAACATCTAAGCCTTAAAACAAAAGACCCATCAAATACCCACATTAGGGTTGAGCCACAACCCTAGCTAATGGGTCTAGCTACTCATAATAATAGAAGAAATAAGATATTTAGATGAAGTACAACCCATAAAATATAATTACAAGCTAAGATTTTAAGATTCAATGTAAAACCAGCTACAGAATTACTCAAAGCAGGCTAAAACCGCCGTTCACGTGCTCAGCTAAGATAAAGATACCCTAAAAATCTGAAAAAGAATTATTTATACAAGGCCAATTTTTTTGGACAAAAATACCCTTGACGTTGGTATTGTGGAAAATGCACCGCGACCGCGGTGAGGCTTTTTGGCTTCACTTCTCATTCTCTGAATCTGGCCACCGCAGACCACAACAAATGGACTGCGGCTGCGGTGTCTTGAAACTTTCGAAATCCTGAGCTCTTTGAATCCCCTCTTTGCGGACCACAACATATGGACTGCGACGGTGATAAGGCGCGGGCTACCGCGGCCGTGAAGAATCTTCTACGGACTGCACTACTTAGAACCCCAGGAATGCACCTCTCTGAACTTACCCATCGTGGACCGCACTAAATAGATCGCGGCTGCGGTGGGTAGGTGCAGCTGCAATGCTTTGACTTGTTCTTGGCACTTGTGCAGGTTTCACTCCTTTTTGAGTTGGTTTTGACTTCTTGTCACTTTTTTGACCAAACCCTACAAACAAGTACAACATGTAAGCTTTTGGGACTATTTGTATACATTTTTAATCCAAAACTCAAGTAAAAAGGAGTATAAAATAAACTAGAATCCCTAGTTATCACCAACTTGTAATCATATTAAGCTTAATATAGATGGTTCCTATAAAGAAGAAATTTCTCTATGTGGCTTTGGGGGTCTATTCAGGGACAATAAGGGTAAATAGGTGGTTGGATTCTAAGGGTCTCTATGTCACAACCTAAATTTCCTACCCTCGGAAGTCGTGATGGTGCCTACTCGTGAAAGCTAGGCAAGGCAACTAATATGATTTTAACACATTAGCAGTCAACCCAAACATATATAAACTGTAACTAAAATTGAATAGATAATAAGCACAGAAGTGTTATAACAAAATCAATACTCCAGTATAAGTCTACCCAAGAATCTGGTGTCACAATTTCACGAACTTCTATGAATGTCTACAAACACTAGTCTAGAAAGAAAAGTACAACTGTTCTCGAAATGAAAAGATAAAGTATATCAAAACATAAGGAAGGGGACTCCGGAGTCTGCGAACGCCGACAGGTCTACCTCGGGTCTCCTATGGACTGAGGGCAGCAACCCACGATCTACTTACGAGGTCCAGATTCGAAATCTGCACAGAAAGTGCAGAGTGAGTATCAATACAATCAACCCTATGTGTTGGTAAGTGTCGAGCCTAACCTTGGAGAAGTATCGATGAGGCTAGGACACGACAACCATATAAACCTGTGTAGTTAAATCATATACAATGGATAATAAAAATAGGAAATAATAGATAAATATGGAAAGGGAATCATGTTACGGGGAATATAAAACACTTAACAAAAATTCAGTAGAGAAGCATAAAGAACCCACAATGATATCAACATGAATAAGGATAATAGTAACACGTGCACGACACCACTATTCATGCTTTTACTCTCGTCCTCACCATAAAAATCAACAGTATCGGCACGACATCACCCTTTGTGCATTAACTCTCATAATCATGGCACGACATCACCCTTTGTGCATTAACTCTTACAATATTGGCACGACATTACCCTTTATGCTTTTACTCTCATAATCATGGCACGACATCACCCTTCGTGCATTAACACTCACAATATCGGCACGGCATCAGCCTTCGTGCTTTAACACTCACTCACAATATCATGCACAACATCATCCTTCGTACTTTACACTCTTCCTCACTCAAACAATAGAAACAATATGTCCCGACAAGGGAATCAACAATTACAACACAAACAATAACCTCCCGGCAAGGGAATCAACAATATAAACAATATCCTCCCGGCAAGGGAATCAATAATATAAACAAGGACCTCCTGACAAGGGAATCAACAATATAAACAATAACCTCCCGGCAAGGGAATCATCTATAACCAATTTCGTTTCAACAGTTACTTCACAAAACAAATCCCAACTTGATCCAATACTCAACAATGGTCAATTTTCAAGGATTTAACATGAATTATGTTCAACATTTATAATCATCAACCTAAGTATGGGCAATACACAATAGAGTCACAACAATCATGGTATAAGACTCACGGGCATGCTTGACACCAACGTATAGATACTCATCACCATGCCTATACTTGTACTCAATACTAACACATAGTAATTAAGACCACAACTCCTATTCCCTCAAGCTAAGGTTAGACCAAACACTTACCTCAATTTCACGGACAAAAATCAAGCCTCAATTACCATTTTACCTCTCGGTTCCACTTCCTATCCGCTTGTATCTACTCATAATTTACTTAATAACATCAATAAATGCTAAATAAACCAATTCTAATGGATGAAAATAGATTTCCCAATGATTTTCCCAAAAAGTCAAAAACCGACCTCAGTCCCGCTTGGTCAAAACTCGAAGTTCGAACCAAAACCCGATCACACATTCATCCACGAACTCAAATATGCAATAGGTTTTGAAATCTGACCTCAAATTGAGGTCCAAATCCCCATAATTCAAATATCCTAACTTCTACCCAAAACACCCAATCCCATGAAGCACCCTTGATTTTGAAGTGAAATTATGTAAAAATATGAATTAGATTGAAAAAGATGAGTTAGAAATCACTTACTTATGATTCGGAGAAGTTTGAGGCTTTTAAAAATCGCTTAAGGATGTTTAGGGTTTGTGAAAATTGTAAAATGATGAAAAATCCCGTCAAAATCCCACTTAACAGGTCGCAGATATCGCATTTGCGACTGGAGCTTCACAATTGTGAATCTCGCAAATGTGAAACATGCATCGCATTTACGAACCTATTGCATTGTCTGCTCCCCTCGCAATTGCGACAACTGACCCTCCCTGATGACTTTGCAATTGCGAAGGGGGGATCACAAATGCGATTAAGTGTTGGCCTGACTTCTTCATAATTGTGATGAAGTCCTCTCAATTTCCAGGCATGTTAGGCTCGCAATTGTGATACCTGACCTCGCAATTGTGAGATCAGAGCCTGCAATAAAAATACCAACTACAACAGAATTCTTCTAAGTCCAAATTCACTCCGTGGCCTATCCAAAACTCACCTGAGCCCTTGGGGCTCCAAATGAAATATGCACGCAAGCCTAAAAAGATTATACGGATTTGCTCGTGCGATCAAATCATCAAAATAACATCAATAACTACGAATTTAACCTTAAATTCATGAAATTCTTCAAGAACATTGAAATTTCCATTTTCTCAACTAAAGGTCCGATTTATACCAAATCAACTCCGATTCTTACCAAATTTCACAGGTTAGACTTAAATGTTTTAAACCTATACCGGGCTTCGAAACCAAAATACGGGCCCGACACCATCAAGAACACACACCATTTTATTTCCAATAATCTTTATATTTTTCAGCAAATAATTTTCTTTAAAAATTTATTCCTTAAGCTATGGACCTCGAAATTTGATTCCTGGCATACGTCCAAGTCCCTTATTTTACTACGGACCCTATGGGACCGTCGTAATATGGGTCTTAGTCCGTTTACCCAAAATGTTGACCGAAATTAACTTAATTCTATTTTAAGGACAAACATTAGAATTTTTCTCAAATTTCACATAATGGCTTTTCAGATATACACCCGGATTGGGCATGCAAATCGTGGTGAAACAAAAGGAGGTTTTAAGGCCTTGGAACATAGATTTGACTTCTAAAACACGAGATGACCTTTTGGGTCATCACATTCTCCACCTCTAAACAACCGTTCATCATCGAAAGGATATAGAAAAGTACTTGAGTCAAGAAAAAGATGGGAATATCGACTTGCATATCGGACTGGGACTCCCAGGTTGTTGCCTCAATAGGCTGACCTCTCCACTGAACACGAACTGAAGGGAAATTCTTTGATCTCAACTGGCGAACCTGCCGATCTAGAATAGCTACCGGCTCCTCCTCGTAGGTCAAGTTCTTGTCCAACTGGACGGTGCTGAAGTATAACACGTGGGATGGATCGCCGTGATACTTTCGAAGCATGGACACATAAAACACTGGATGCATAGTTGATAAACTTTGCATCAAGGCAAGTCTGTATGCCACCTCTCCCACTCGATCAAGAATCTCAAAAGGACCGATGAACCTAAGGCTTAGCTTGCCTTTCTTTCCAAATCTCATCACGCCCTTCATGGATGACATTCGAAGCAACACTCGCTCTCCGACCATGAATGTCACATCACGAACCTTACGGTTGGCATAACTCTTTTGCCTGGACTGAGCTGTACGAAGCCTATCCTGAATGATCTTAACCTTGTCCAAGGCATCTTGTACCAAATCCGTATCCAACAACCGAGCCTCCCCCGGCTCAAACCACCCAACTAGCAATCAACACCATCTACCATATAATGCCTCATAGGGAGCCATCTGGATACTCGACTGATAGCTGTTGTTGTAGGCAAACTCCGCTAATGGCAAGAACTGATCCCACGAACCTTCAAAGTCAATAACACATGCTCTCCAAAATCTGAATAGTACGCTTGGACTATTCGTCCGTCTAAGGATGAAATGCTGTGCTCAACTCGACCGAAGTACCCAACTCACACTAAACTTCTCTTCAGAAATGCGAGGTAAGAAGCGTACCTCGGTAAAAAATAATAGATACGGGCACACCATGAAGACGAAAAATCTCGCGCATATAGATCTCAGCTAACCGCTCTGAAGAATAGGAGACTACCACATGAATGAAATGTGCTGACTTGGTCAGCCTATCAATAATAACCCATATCGCGTCGAACTTCCTCTGAGTTCGTGAAAGTCCAACAATGAAGTACATAGTGATACCCTCCCACTTTCACTTAAGAATCTCAATCTTCTGAAGCAAACCACCAGGTCTCTGATGCTCGTACTTTACCTGCTGACAATTCAAACATAGAGCTACGTAGGCAAAAATATCCTTCTTCATCCTCCTCCACCAATAATGATGCCGCAAGTCATGATACATCTTAGCGGCGCCCGGATGAATAGAGTACCGGGAACTATGGGCCTCCTCTAGAATCAACTCTCGGAGTCCATCCATATTAGGCACACAAACTCGTCCCTGCATTCTCAAAACTCCATCATCACCAACTGTAACCTGCTTGGAACCACCGTGCCGTACTGTGTCCCTAAGGACAAGCAAATGAGGGTTATCATACTACCAATCCTTGATATGCTCAAATAATGAAGATTGGTCAACTGTGCAAGCTAGAACACGATTGGGCTCATAAACATCCAACCTCGCGAACAGATTAGCTAAAGCCCGAACATCCAAAGCAAGAGGCCTCTCACCGACCAGATTATACGCAAGGCTGCCATACTGGATGACTTCCTACTCAAAGCGTCGGCCACTACATTGGCCTTCCCCAGATGATACAAGATGGTGATATCATAGTCTTTTAGTAGCTCCAACCACCTTCTCTGCCTCAAATTGAGCTCCTTCTGCTTGAACAAATACTGCAAACTCTTATGATCCGTGAACACCTCATATGACACGCCATACAAGTAGTGCCTCCAGATCTTCTACGCGTGAATAATGGATGCTAGCTCCAAATCATGAACTGGATAATTCTTCTCATGAATCTTTAACTATCGCGAAGAAAATGCAATAAACTTACCATTCTGCATCAGCACCGCACCAAGTCCAATACGAGATATGTCACAATATACTATAAATAGCCCTGAACATGTGGGCAAAACCAACACCGGTGCCATAGTCAAAGTTGTCTTGAGCTTATGAAAGCTCGCCTCACACTCGTCCGACCACTTGAATTGGGTACCCTTCTGGGTCAATCAGGTCATCGGGGCTGCTATAGATGAAAACCCCTCCACTAACCGACGGTAATAACCCACCAAACCTAAGAAACTTCGGATCTCTATAGCTGATGTGGGTTGAGGCTAGTCCTTAACTACATCTATCTTTTTCGGATCCATCTGAATACCCTCTGCTAATACGATGTGGCCCAAGAATGCAACTGAACTCAACCAAAACTCGCGCTTCAAAAACTTAGCATACAACTGACTATCTCTCAGAGTCTGAAGAACAACTCGAAGATGTTGTTCATGCTCCTCTCAGTTACTGGAGTAGATCAAAATATCATCAATGAAGACGATCACGAAGGAATCTAGATATGGTCTAAACACTCGGTTCATCAGATCCATAAATGCTGCTGGGGCATTTGTCAACTCAAATGACATCACTAGAAACTCGTAATGCCCGTACCGAGTGCGAAAAGCTGTCTTAGGGACACCAGTTGCCCTAATCCTCAACTAATGGTAGCCAGGTCTCAAATAAATCTTAGAAAACACTTTGGCACCCTGAAATTGGTCAAACAAATCATTAATCCTCGGCAATGGATAATTGTTCTTGATAGTCACCTTGTTCAACTATCGATAATCAATACACATTCTCATCGATCCATCCTTCTTCTTAACAAACAATACCGGTGCACCCCCGGGCGAGACACTAGGTGTAATGAAGCCCTTATCAAGCAAGTCCTGTAACTGCTCTTTCAACTATTTCAACTCTGGCAGGGCCAATGGTAGAATAGAAATGGGCTAAGTGCCTATAGCCAAATCAATGCAAATGTCGATATCCCTGTCGGGTGGCATCCCCGACAGGTCTGCAGGAAATACCTTTGGAAACTCACGAAGAACTGGCATGGAATCCATAGAAGGAACCTCAACACTAGAATCACGCACATATGCCAAGTAAGCCAATCATCCCTTCTTAACCATACGCCGAGCCTTCATATAAGAAACAATATTACTGGTAGAATTACTAGGAATCCCTTTCCACTCTATTCAAGGAAAACCCGGCAAGGTTAAGGTCACGGTCTTGGCGTGACAATCCAATATGGCATGATAATGTGATAGCCAATCCATCCCCAATATGACGTCAAAATTAACCATATCTAGAAGTAAGAGATCTACAAAGGTCTCAAGACCCCTAATTATAACCACACACGAGTGATAGACTCGATCTACAACAATAGAATCACCTACTGGTGTGGAAACATATACACGAGTATTCAAAGAATCACGAGGCACAACCAAATACGCAGCAAAATAAGATG
Source organism: Nicotiana glauca (assembly GCA_026770625.1). Taxonomy (NCBI): domain Eukaryota; kingdom Viridiplantae; phylum Streptophyta; class Magnoliopsida; order Solanales; family Solanaceae; genus Nicotiana; species Nicotiana glauca. The sequence continues at coordinate 24,109 of MU670122.1, read as the reverse complement.
ACATGTAGGAGTATGTAGACCCTGGATTAAATAAAACTGAAGCATCTCTACTGCATATTGAAATCGTACCTGTGATAACAACATCGGATGCCTCAGCCTCAGGCCTGGTTGGGAAAGTATAACATGTGGGCTCAGCCCTACCACTCTGAACTAAATCCCCATGACGGCCTCCTACTAGCTGGGCTCCACCTCTAGCGGCCTTATCTCCACCTCTAACGGCCGGACCTCTACCTCTAATACCTCAACCTCCACCTCTAGCTTCCTGACCCCTACCTCTAGCTGGTTTAGTGGGCTGTAGAACACCCAGTGCCTGAACAAGAGAACGAGAGCCTTGATATTGAGAACTACTCGAGGCTCAAGGTAAAAATCTAGCAATGTGCCTTGGATCTCCACAAGTATAACAAGTCCTCGGTTGCTAAGACTGCTGACCCTGAAACTAACCCTGATGGCCTGAGTAACCACCCTGAAAACTCTGGAGCGAAGGTGCACTGATAGGAGCTGGTGATGCACTGTAGGGTAGCTAATCTGAATACTGCATATGAGAACCACAGCTACCTAGAGCACCATGAGAAACTTGAAGTGCTGAATGAAACGACATGGGAGAATGGCCCCTACCAAAAGAATCCCTGCCTCCGGACGAAGCACCACTGAATCTGCCCGAATGATGAGGCCTCTTGTTAGACCCCTGGCCACTCCCCTGTGATAGAATCATCTCAACTAACCGGGCAACATTGGTTGCATCTTGAAAAGAAATCTCGCTTGAATTCTCCTTAGCCATCTGCAATCGAATAGGTTGAGCGAGTCCCTCAACGAACCTCCTCACTCTCGCTATCTCTCAGCGGGAAGTATAAGAAGAGCATGATGGTCCAAGTCAATAAATCTGGTCTCGTACTGAGTGACGATCATAGAACCATGCCGGAGATGCTCAAACTGCCTCTGATAGTCCTTCCTCTGAGTGATAGGGAGAAACTTCTCCAGAAATAGTTGAGAGAACTAACAACAAGTCAAAGCCGGTGACCCATATGGCCTAGCCAATCAATAATCCCTCCACCAAGTCTTGGCAGAACCTAACATATGAAAAGAAGCAAAGTCGACCCCATTGGTCTCCACTATCCACATATTCCCTAGAACCTCGTGACAGTTGTCCAAATAGTCCTGGGGATCCTCTGAAGATGTACCGCCATATGTGGTAGTAAAAAGCTTGGTGAACCTGTCCAATATCCATAAGGCATTAGCAGACATAGCTGCTCCTCACCGGTCTGTGCTACAACACCCGGTTGAACTAACCCAACTGGCTGAGCTGCTGGAGTCTAGAACTGGGGAGCCATCTGCTCCGGAGTGCGAGTAGCAGGAATATAGCCTCCTCCTCCAGCCTGAGAGACGGTTGGTGATACAGGGAATATGCCTGCCTGAGTGACGCTCTCCATAAGGTCCACTAGATGAACTAGAGCATCCTAGAGTATCGGGGTGGCGATGAACCCCTCCGGGACCTGAGTTGGCTTCGCTGGAACTGCCTGGGTTTGAACCTCCTCCTCAAACTCTACCTGAGGCTTCGCTGCTGGTGCTGCTGCTCGAGCCCTGCCTCTGCCTCTGCCTCTAGCACGACCTCGGCCTTTGCCTCTCGTAGGAGCTGCCACTGGGGGATCGGGCCGCTGGTTAGCTAATGAAGCGGTACGTGTCCTCACCATCTTTGAGAACAGAGTGGAAGTTCAATTAGCATTGAGAAATCAAGTCGCATGACAAGAAAGAATATATGTGAAGTTTTTCCTAAACTATGTAGCCTCTAGGGAATAAGCACAGACGTCTTCGTACCGATCCCTCAGACTCTACCTAGCTTGTTCGTGAATTGTGAGACCCAGGCAACCTAGTGCTCTGATACCAACTTGTCACAACCTAGATTTTCCACCCTCAGGAGTCGTGATGGTGCCTACTCGTGAAAGCTAGGAAAGCCAACTACTATGATTTTATACATTAGCAATCAACTCAAATAGATATAAACAGTAACTAAAACTGAACAGATATAAGCATGGAAGTGTTATAACAAAATCAATACTCCAGTACAAGTCTACCCAAGAATCTGGTGCCACAATTTCACGAACATCTACGAATGTCTACAAATACTGGTCTAGAAAGAAAAGTACAAGTGTTCTCGAAATGAAAAGAGACAATATATCAAAATATAAGGAAGGGGACTCTGGAGTCTGCGAAAGCCGATAGATCTACCTCGGGTCTCCTATGGATTGAAGGCAACAACCCACGATCTACTCACGAGGTCCAGCACCAAAATATGTGCAGAAAGTGCAGAGTGCAGTATCAGTACTACCGACCCCATGTACTAGTAAGTGTTGAGCCTAACCTCGGTGAAGTAATGACGAGGCTAGGACACGACAACCATATAAACCTATGCAGTTAAATCATATACAACGGATAAAAAAAGCAGGAAATAACAGATAAAAATAGAAAGGGAAACATGTTGCGGGGAATATAAAATACTTAACAGAAATTCAGTAGAGAAGCATAAAGAACACCATAATGATACCAACATGAATAAGGATAACAGTAACACGTGTCACACCTCCTTTTTCCCCCCCGATGGGGTATAAGAGGATTTTTCCAATTAAAGTGGCATTAATCGAAATGAGATTATTTTATTTATTTTAGAGTCACCACTTGGGATATTTATTATGGTGTTCCAAGTCACCGGTTTATTTTGAAAATCCCAAATCGAGGAAAATTGACTTCATTTAAAAGTCTGTGAAACCCGAAAAACTAGGTAAGACATTCTGTCAACCCGGGAGAAGGTGTTAGGCATTTTCGGATTTCGCGGTTCTAGCACAGTCACTTAACTATTAATAATTGGCTTAATTATCTGATTAATTACAAGTTTTAAACCTATTGTGCATTTTTAAACTTTTAAACTACTTTTAATTATTTATGGAGTAATTTCTGGAACAAGTCACGATTGTCGTACACTTATTTGTTTTTTATACACGTTGCAAACCGTATCACATGAAATGCACCCGCGATTTACAACATATTTATTTTTATTATTGATCAAAGTTATGGTCGGATCACATGAAATGCACACCCGATTTTGGGTTTACATATCGTGACCATGCCACGGGAACTATACCCATAGTCACACGGTCCTTACATTCTCTTTATTTAATTTCGACATAGCTCAAGTCATATACCACACGTACCTTACATGTATCTATGCCCCATTTAAACTCCAATAACCAAGTTTTTACCGCCGTGTGGCCAAAATATCTTAGCTAATAGTCCATTTTATAATCCAGCCCATTATTAATTAAACCCAGGTCCAAACTACCAATAAAACTCTTAAGCAAAAAAGGCAACTATTGAAGCAAGTTCAATGCTAACACAGTAGGCAAAGAAATGAAGAATGTTTGCAAAAATAAAAATCAATGCACCACGGTAAAATCAAGATGCGTTCATAGTTCGTCTAAAAAATGATATGAGCAAAACATAAATTTTATATCTTCAACACGAAACAAAATAGAAAGTAAGGTCAAGAAATGGACCTCCAATGTTTATTTGTTGAAATATATCTTTAGTAGTTGAAAGTAATCATAACAATAATGCTTTCATAGTACCCTGACAGGAAACCACGAGCGACGGAAGCCGAAGGAACCTCAGTTACGACATGTACGTCTTTGTGTTGTTTTTTAGGAACATGTGGCATCGTTTTGGAAACAGAAATGAGGGTCATTTTTGGCTGGGTTTAGGACTGGTTTCAAGATGGTTTTGCACCTGTTTGTTAGAGGAAAAGGAGCTAGTAGGAGATGGTATAGTTATGACAGAGATAAGGCTATTCCTAGAGTGTTTCGAGACTACTTTCGGAGCTATTTGGTGGAGGTTTTCAGCTCGTGTTTTGGGTTGTTTTTGCTGCTTTTTGGACTGATTTTTGCTGAGCTTTAATGGAGGTTTCAAGGTGTTTAATGGTGTTTGATATGGTTTAGGCTGGTTTTTGGTTGATTATCATGGGAGATGGTTGCTGGTTTTAAACTGGATTTTCAGCTCATTTTTGGAGCTTTTTTGACGGTGTTTGAACAACTGTTAGGTGGTGATTTTAATCTGGGTTCAGGGGCTGGTTTAAGGATGAAAAATTAGAGTTTTAATGGAGAAAAAGGGATGCTTTCATGGCTGAAAATTTCTATAGCTTTGGAGCTTTGCTTGGCTGGACGTCTATGGCAGTTTAGGGTGGGTTTCATGGCTGAAGTGGTGAGGGTTTGGACAGCTGCTATTATTTTGAAGAATAAGGAGATTTTCCTTTGGTTGTCCTTTGTTTCTCGTCCATTTGGTGTTTTTGTCTAGGTCTTTTTTTATTTGTTTGAAGATGAAGGAGCTCTCATGCTGATGGGTGTCGTTCTTGAGGTGTACCTCCTCTTTATTTTGAGAGCTACCGTTTTCTTTTGTTTTCTCCTAGCTCTAGGTCTTCTAGGATTTAGGAATAGGGAATTATTTTATAGGGGGTGGGAATTAAGTTAGGTCAAATAGGGAATGGGTATGGGCTCAATATTTTGGTGTCACGACCCTAAATCCAGACCCCGTCGTGATGGCGCCTCTCGTGAAGACAAGGCCAGCCGACACAACTCCTAATTCATTTAAACAATTATAATAACACCAAATAAGTCACTAATATACTAAAAATTCCAAAAACATAAGTGAAACAGTATAATTGCGGAAAAACAACCAACACAGCCTGACATCGGGGTGTCACCAGTCATGAGCATCTATTATCCGATTAAAATAGGGAGAATCTGCATAGTCTGTTACAGAACTAAAATAAGAGAAAGTAAGATAAGGGGAGAAGCACTGGGCTGCGAACGCCGAGCAGCTACCTAGTAAATCTCCGAAAATCTGCTGGAAGCTATCAACCCTCAGTAGCAGGACCTGTAGTGCCTGAATCTGCACACAGGGTGCAGGGAGTAAAGTGAGTACTCCAACTCAGTGAATAATAACAATAAATGAAGACTGAGCGATAAGAAATCACGTTAAACACAACAATATGATATAATAGGCAGAGTAAAATCAGTAAAGTACAATTAAACAGTGTAATCTCATAAATCACCTTTTAAGCGGTTAAACAAGTAAATGAAAGGCAGCTAGAAAAGGTAAACACATAAGAACCGCCCCTCAGGCACCATAACAACAGAATCAGCCCCTCGGGCATTAACATAGAACAATACCAGCCCCTCTGGCTATAACTCATATCACAATAGGTACCCGCACTCACTGGGGATGTAGAGACTGCAGGAGGGGCCCTTTACGGCCAAAGCGCAATATCAAACCATCTCGTGGCATAATCAATAGGCTCTCAGCCTCATATCAACAAGCAACCTCGTGGCGTACAAAACCCAGGCCCTCGGCCTCATAATCATAATCAGTGTATGACTGCTACGGCGCGCAGCCCGACCCAAAAGTATCCTCATAACACAGGCCCTCGGCCTTACTCAGTTAGAATCTCTAAAGCCACTCGGGCAATAGTAAAACATGATGCTCAGCTCAAAATATCTTTTAAAATATCATTTAAGGTGTTTAAAATAGAGTAAACATGGCTGAGTTATGAAAACAGTAACATATAGCATGTCTAAGTACAAGTATAAAGTCAAAACAGTGAGGAAATGACAGTAAAAATACCCTAAGGGTCCAAACAGTTGGCACGAAGCCCAGATATGGCATTTAGCCCAAAACATGATAATATCAAACAACTTGCAATCAAATACGCGGTAAGACAGTCCTTCCACAATAACAAAAGGTGCACGACCCCACGCTCGTCATCCAGCGTGTGCGTCACCTCAACACAGCACAACGATGTGTGATCCGGGGTTTCATACCCCTAGAACAACATTTAGAAACGTTACTCACCTCAATCCGGCCAAAACTCTAGCTCGCGATGACCTTGCCCCTTGAACCGGCCTCCGAATGCTCCAAATCTAAGCAAAATCAGAACGTAACCATCAAAATATGCTAAGGGGACTAATCCCACTCGAAAACAATCGAAAAAATGGCGTAAATCCCGAAATTATCCAAACCCGACCCCCGGGCCCACTTATCGGAATTCAATAAATTTTACATTATTAAATTCCTTATCTTCCCACGAGTTCACACATATCAAAAGCACAAAAATTCGATCACAAATGACCTCTCAAACCCTTGCTCAAAGGTCTCCCATTCTCAAGCCCTAGTTCCCAATTTTTAACCCTTAATGTCCATTAATCTTAGGCCAAAACACTGAAATAATGTCATAGGATTGATTATTAGGCTCAAAAATCTTACTTCCAGACGATATCCCTTGATTCCCTCTTCAAATTCTCCCAAAAATCTCCAAAACCGACTTGAAATGGTGAAGAACAATGCAAAATCGCGAAGGAGTGCTTTTATACCTTCTGGCCTAGGCTTTTCGCACATGCGGTCCAGATACTGCTTCTGCGGTACCGCTTTTATGGTCCATGAACCACTTCTGCGGCCCTAATTTAAACTCCGTTTTACGCATCTACATGCCCAATCCGCACCTGCGCCATCGCAGGTGCGGTTACTTAACCGCTCCAGCGGTCCCTGCTTACCTAGCTCCTTCCGCTTCTGCGACTGGTCTCCCGCATCTGTGGTCACGCATGTACAGTTCACATGCCGCATATGCGGTTTCACTCAACAAAGCCTTTGGCCGCATCTGTGGCTCCAACCACTCTTCTGCGATACTGCACCTGCGGTCCCCTAGCCGCAAGTGCGATTATGACAGCAATGGGACATTTTTAGCTGCCCAAACCAACTTTCGAACTTTTCGCCAACCATCCGAAATCACCCCGAGGACCTCGGACCTCAACCAAAAGCACCATCAAGTCTTATACTATCATTCAAACTTTTACCAATCTTCAAAACATCTCAAACAACATCAATTCAACCAAAATACATCGGATTCAAGCCTAAGGTTCTCAAAATCTTTCGAATTCCGCTTTTAATCGAAAAGTCTACCAAACCACATCCGAACAACTTGATATTTTGCACACACATCCCAAATGACACAACGTCCAACTGCAGCCTCCGGAATTTCATTCCGACCCCTATACCAAAATCTCACGTATCAACTAGGAAACGCCAAAATTTTACTTTTGCCAATTCAAGCCTAAATCTACCCCGGAACTCCAAAACACATTCCGATCATGCTCCCAAGTCTCAAATCACCTCTCGAAGCTATTCGAACCATCGAAATTCACATCAGAGCCCTCTAACACATAAGTCAACATCCGGTTGACTTTTTCAACTTAAGCTTTCTTAAAAGAGACTAAGTGTCTCAAACCTTACCAAAACCTTTCCGAACCCGAGCCAACCAACCCGATCACACATAGAACCGATAAACAAATCAATAAGAAGCAGAAATGGGGGAAATGGAGCGGTAACTCATGAAACGACCGGCCGAGTCGTTATATTTGGGTTATCGAAATTGGGCCTTTTCAATTAAGACCAAATAAAATTAGCCTCAAATTTCATACTCTTTCTTCTAAAACAAGGCTAAAAATACTACAACATTTAATAATTAATCATATTTAAGTAAAATAATTATTAAAATAAAACTATCCGTTAAAACAAACCTATTTTTGGTATTTTTTAAATATCATGCTAAAAGATAAAAAATAAAAAAAATCATTGTAAAATTAAGATAATATTCCTGGAACTATTTTTGTATTGAATTTTATGTAAGGTAGATAAATTAAAAGTAACTAGATAAAAATATTAATTAGCTAAATAAAAGAAAAATTATTTTTTTTGTAATTTTTATTTTTGTGATAAAATAAAGGAAAAGAATCAAAACTATTTAGAATAGCGATACTAAACCTAAACTAAATATTTATGCTAAAAATGTACAAAATCTTGGGGAGGGTAAAAAAATTACATCTCTACAACACGTGCACGACATCACCCTTCGTGCTTTTACTCTCGTCCTCACCATAAGAATCAACAAAATCGGCACGACAACACCCTTCATGCATTAACTCTCGTAATCATGGAACGACATCAATCTTCCTACTTTTACTCTCATAATCATGGCACGACATCACCTTTCGTGCATTAACATTCACAATATTGGCACAACATCACCTTTCGTACTTTAACACTCACTCACAATATCATGTACGACATCACCCTTCGTGCGTTATAATCTTCCTCACTCAAACAACAGAAATAATACGTCCCGACAAGGGAATCAACAATTACAATATAAACAATAACCTCTCGGCAAGGGAATCAACAATATAAACAATAACTTTCCGGAAAGGAAATCAACAATATAAACAATAACCTCCCGACAAAGGAATTAGCTATAACCAATTTCCTTCCAACAATTACTTCACAAAACAAATCCCAACTTGAGCCAATACTCAACAATGGTCAATTTCAAGGATTTAACATGAATTATGTTCAACATTTATAATCATCAACCTAAGTATGGGCAATACACAATAGAGTCATAATAATCATGGTACAAGACTCACGGGCATGATTGACACCAACGTATAGATACCCGTCACCATGCCTATACGTTTTCCTCAACACTAACACGTGCAGTTAAGACCACAACTCCTATTCCCTCAAGCTAAGGTTAGAGCAAACGCTTACCTCAATTCCACAAACAAAAATCAAGCCTCAGTTACCGCTTTACCTCTCGGTTCCATTTCCAATCCGCTTGTATCTAGTCATAATTTACTTAATAACATCAATAAATCCTAAATAAATCAATTTTAATGCATGAAAATATATTTCCCAATTATTTCCCCCAAAAGTAAAAAACCGACCATAGGTCCGCTTGGTCAAAACTCGAAGTTCGAACTAAAACCCGATCACCCATTCACCCACGAACTCAAATATGCAATAAATTTTGAAATCCGACCTCAAATTGAGGTCCAAATCTCAAAAATTCAAAAATCCTAACTTCTACCCAAAACATATAGTTTCCCATAAAACACCCTAGATTTTGAAATGAAATTATTTAAAGATTAATTATATTGAAAAAGATGAGTTAGAAATCACTTACTTATGATTTGGAGAAGTTTGAGCCTTTTAAAAATCGCCTAAGGATGTTTAGGGTTTGGGAAAGTTGTAAAATGATGAAAAATCACGTCAAAATCCCACTTAACAGGTCGCAGATGTCGCAATTGCGACAAGAGCTTCGCAATTGCGAAACCCGCAAATGTGAAACAGGCATCACATTTGCGAACCCTGTTGCATTGTCTGCTCCCCTCGCAGATGCGAGTAAGTTGTCGCAATTGTGATAACTGACCCTCCCTGATGACTTTGCAATTGCAAAGGGGGGATCGCAAATGCGATCAAGTGCTGGCCTAACTTCTTCGCAATTGCGATGAAGTCCTCTCAATTTCCAGGCATGTTAAGCTCGCAATTGTGATACCTGACCTCGCAATTGCGAGATCATAGCCTGCAATAAAAACACCATCTGCATCAGAATCCTTCGAGGTCCAAATTCACTGCGTGGCCTATCCAAAACCCACCCAAGTCCTCCGGGCTCCAAAGTAAATATGCACACAAGCCTAAAAATATCATGCGGACTCGCTCATGCAATCAAATCATCAAAATAACATCAACAACTACGAATTTAACCTCTAATTCATGAAATTCTTCAAGAATATTGAAATTTCTATTTTCTCAACTAAAGGTCCGATTTATACCAAATCAACTCCGATTCTTACCAAATTTCACAGGTTTGACTTAAATATTATTTTAAACTTATACCGGGCTCCGGAACCAAAATATAGGTCTGATACCATCAAGAACACACACCATTTCATTTCCAAAAATCTTTATATTTTCCAGCAAATAATTTTATTTAAAAATTCACTCCTCGAGCTAGGGACCTCGGAATTAAATTTCGGGCATATGCCCAAGTTTTATATTTTACTTCGGACCCTACGGGACCGTCGGAACACGAGTCTGAGTCTGTTTAACCAAAATATTGACCAAAATCAACTCTATTCCATTTTAAAGGCAAAACTTAGTATTTTTCTCAAATTTCACATATTGACTTTTCGGATATACACTCGAACTGCGCACGTAAATTGAGGTAAAATAAAAGGAGGGTTTAAAGGCTTTGAAATACATATTTGACTTTTGAAATACGAGATGACCTTTTGGGTCATCACACTCTATCAGGTCTATCTCCTATGCATGCAGAACTGATGGCATTAAGGACACACCTACATCTTGCAATAAAATAAGGTTTCACAAACATAGAAGTGGAATCACACTCTACAGATGTCATTAGCTGCTTAGAAAATGGTTACACACCCCTTAACAATATTATTCATGAATGCAGGTCACTGATGAACTAGGTGAAAATTCAAACAATCCAGCACTACTTCAGAGAGGCCAACAAGCCTGCACACAAGCTGGCTAAAAATGCTATTCATGGAAAAAAATGGCATTGACAGGGATCTTGCAATTATGTACTATCCACCATCTTTTGTAACCGATGTCTTATCCTACGATTATGAAGGTTATGTCTACCTAGTTAAGAACATTCGCTAAGATGCATGCACTAAGCTTGCATCGTTTGGAAATAAAAATGTCCTACGTGACATTAGTAGTTTCTGTAATAGCCAAGTAAGTAATATCCCTTTGGACAATGCTAACTATGTAAACTCTATTTAGTTGATATTTATATAATAGATCCCTGCTTATCATCAAAGAAAAAAAAACTTAAGGAATTTTAAAAAATTATTTGACGGATGGTTAATGCAGAAAATTCAGAGTGGAACAGAAAATTGTTTTTTCTTCTATAAAGTCAAATAGCTAAAGCACATTTATTCCGAAATCATATGGAAGAAACTTTCAAGCTTGTTGAATGATATGAAGCTTCTTTATTGGATAGATCATATTTATACGTGAACGTTGTTACAATAATTATCCAGAGAAAATGATAATTTTGTTAGTAGATCACTTTTGGTTCTTTAAAGGATAAACACCTTTATTAAATTAGCCTTACTTATACTGGATAAAAAATATATACACATATTAGTTTGATAAGAATAATATATCAAACTGTTAAAATATTTAGGGGTTACAAATAGGGGCAATAATTTGAGCCCAAACTCATTTAACTCGATCAAAGTTGGGTCGGTCATCGACCCACATATTTGTGCAGAAATGACACTAGGTAGCCATTTTAAATGGCTGCTATTTAACAATTAGCCAGCCCGTCATGAATTTTAGTTTTTTGGTCCAAATTTTCAGGATAAAAATATCATGAGTTGTTGTGAGGTTAATATTTTAAATTTAAAATTTCAGGACAAAATAAGTGTTAGGTAATTTCTAAATATCATCCGTGAAAATGACTATATGTGCACTTGCCCCCTATTTATTGAATTTAGTCCATCTTAGCTCACTAATGTTGGGTTGATTTTTATCCCAAATCAATCAATGAGTAACTCTGTTAAATATCTTAAAACTATTTTTTTTATTTGATATGTTTTATATGATCATAATTAAAGAAAAAATATCTTATTTGATAATTAAATAATTTACAAGCAAATATCACACATTAATTAAAGAGAAAGTGACACAGAATAACAACACAATAGAAATTGATAAATTTTTGGTCTTAGATTAAGTTTGGCAAGAAAAAAACCAAAAAGTTTGGCATTCTGTAGCCATATCTGTATTCGGTCAGTTCAAATTTTTGGTAAGCCATCTAATCCGTTACTCCATTGCCTATTTTCGAATTCGCATAAGCCATGTGCATTGCAAAATTTCCGTCGTTGTTTGATCTTCCCATCTCTGTTTCTCTATCTTTTTCTTTTTCGGTGATTGTGTTATAAATAAAATTGTATTTATGGTGAATGTCTATATTTTAAAAAGATTATAGGAATTTTACTTGGCGAATAAGTCACTTTTTCCTATAAATAGAGGGGTTTTATTCTATTGTAATTCTTCCCAAAATCAATAAAAATTCTCTCTCTCTCTCTCTCTATCTCTATCTCTCTCTCTCTCTCTCTCTCTCTCTTTCTTTTGCAGTATTCTTTATTATTGTTTTATAACACGTTATCAACACGAGACTCTGAGGGTGTTTGGATGAGCTTAAAAGCCGGTCAAACCAGCTTTTAAGCACTTTTTTATTTTTTGAAGTGTTTGGCAACAAAAAAAACTGCTTAAAAAAAGCTAAAAAGTGCTTAAAAAAAGCCAAAAGCAACAAGTTGGCTGACCCAAACTTTTTTTATTTTGGCTTAAAAGTCATTTTAGTTTGACCAATAAAATTACTCTCTTGCCCTTATAAGTTTTTATAATACCAAAATACCCTCTTATTTCCTCTTCATCTTCATTTTTATAATACCAAAGTTTTTATATTTTCATCTTTTTAATAAGAAAAAGTGCTTACCACCACTTGTTTGCCAAACACTTTGTAAGCACGTGATTTTTGCCCCATATGAGAATTACTCCCAAAAATCCAAAATAAAATAGTTTTGTGTTGCTTGCAATTTTTTGCGGATTTCGTGTTATTTTTCTCTTATTGTTGGCGTTTGTGTGTGCATGTTTATTTGTTTAAATTGATGAAAATACAAAAAATGTGTTGCCTTTGCATTCTATGATTTAATTTTACGATTAGGAGTAATCAAGTGCGCTTTACAAATACAAAAAATAATGTAATTTGTATTTTTAGCCTTTAATGTCCAAATTATGTGATTTTATTTTTAATTAGTATTTAATTTTGTGTAATAATTATTAGTAGGGGTTAATTAGCATTTTTAGTTAATTTTTGATTTTATGATTTAATCTAGGATTTTTGATTTTAATTTAGAAATAAGAGAAAATGAGGAAAAGAACAAAAAGAGGAAGAAAATCGGACTGGGCTACACACAAAACCATCAATTCCAGCCCAAAACATATCCCATACCCGGTCCATCCAATTCAGATCTTGAAGACGAGTCAAACGACGTCGTTTCAAAACCAACGAATCTTGACCGTTCAATCCATGTAAATCCAACGGCCCTCGTCCCATCTCCCAAACCCGTCTCCAGACCCGATCCATTCCCACGCCCGGTCCACCCCCTCATTAAACGACACCGTTTACCCTCCCCTGTTCAATCTGGATCGTTGGTTCCATTTGATCCAACGGTCTGGATTGATCCCCTAACTTACTATATAAACCTAAATCCTACCCCACCCCTCCCAAGCCAAAACCCCCTCTCGTCTTTAAGCTTTAGAGACCAAACGTAACTCTACCTTCCCCCACCGTGCTCCGCCCACCGGAAATCGCCTCACGGCGATTCCGGTGGTCCAATGACCCCCATTTTTACACCCTGAACTCCCTTCAATCTCCCCGTTCCAACCATCATAATAGCTAACTTCGAATCCCAGCCAACATCTTCGAATCTTCAATCGAAGATCGGTCAGAAACCCTAATCCACCCAACGACCTCCAAAGTTACACCATCACCTTACCTCAACCTCCCCGTCACCGTGCCACCCTCAGCTCCCCTCAAATCGACCTGGAACCCGTTGAATATCACTTTAAAGCCCAAGAACCCTAGTGCCACCACAAGATTCCCAGGTGGCGGCGCCAACCCTAAACCTTCCCCAAGTCACACCCCTGAACCACCAGGCCACCCTCGTACCAAAACCCATATTAGTTTTGCTCGAATCAAGGCAGAACTCGTCGAATTTTATTTCGACTGAATGAACCCTAGAAGGACCAAAAAGAATTTGAGGTCGTAATTGACCTTAGTCAAGTGTTTTCAATCGAGAACACTTGATTAAGGCCCGTTTGGACCTCAAAAGTTCAAGTTGAAGCTTCAAATGGAAACTGTGCGGATTTTAGCTTTTAATGTTGAGGTATTTTTTTTTCTTTTCTATTTTTGTTACTGTTTATTTGTTTAGGCCCCGTGTATTTCATAATCTTTTATTTATTTTCTCTCTTCTCTTTCGGATTTTTCTGGTCCAATTTTCATCACTGAGTCGTTAGTATATCTATTAGGCTGATTGAACCATTTGAATGTATTTTATCCTTTAGTTTAATTTTTAACGTCAGTGTCCGTAATGTTCTATTGTGATTACTCATGTGATTTGTTTGGTGTTACCACTGGTTCAAATGGCTTCATTTTTTAGTGATGTTTGTCTTTCTTCTCTTTGTTGTTCATCATTGAATATGAGTTCAGTTTGTTTTTCGTTCAGAGTACATTACAGTGTTCATACACTTTGTTTAGTTCAGAATCGTGTTAGTTTGTTTCCTTAACTTTCATCTCTGTTTTGGTGTTATCTAACCTGATTCGATTTTCGAACTTGAACTGTAATTTGAGTTTCATGAATTGAGTCCAAATGTTTGTTCTGATTGAAACCAGCCTTATTGAGTTATCCCAATGTGATTGATTAGGAATTAACCTAGTTTCCCTTATTAGGTGTATTGGTTATAGCTGTTGTAGTTTAGTTGGTTGATTAGGGAGGCTGGGGTAAGACATTAATTTCAGTAGTTTCAGGGGAAAGTTTAAGGGGTAATTTGGGAAAATAGATTACATGAATAATTGATTAAGGGCTGCTGAATATTTAAAGTCTGTTAGTGGACTGATTTGAGACATTCCTAAGTGGGTTTGTAAAAAGATAATGGACAACTATTAGTGGGATAGACACTTGCTGTTCTTAAGGATTAAAGTGGTGCAATGGCTGATGATTTTTTTAAAAGAAAAGTATAGTGGAAAATGCACTAAGGGAATACTACTAAAAGGTGCCTGAAAATCTGGACAAAAAGGGGGATTGAAAAACTTATAAAGGAAGAGGATTTCATACAAAAAAAAAAGAGGACCAAGAATTTGACTCGGAAAAAAAATCAGAAAGGAGATTCTGAATAATAGGAGAGTTCTTTTTAGACATTTTTCTGCCATACACACACATAAGAATACACTGAGAGTACACTCTGAAAATCTAAAAAGGGACTTGAAAAAAGAACATTGAGAGTGATAGGCTGGTCTTAAGAAAAACCTATTGTTCCATTGGGTTCTGGTTTGTTTGAAGTTTCAGAAAGTTTATCGTGCTCATTTTCAAGCTTTTTTTTGGATAATTGGTTGTTGTGTTGGAGTTGATATATCAATCTTGTTTGGTTTAAAAGTTCTGGAACTACTGGGTGTGTTTTTGTTGCTATTGCTGTGGTTACTGCTGTTGCTGTTTTTGCTGTATTACTGTTGTTACCTGCTCCTGACCACTCCTTTCTTCTTCTTGCATTTTCAATACCAGGTACACAGCTTGACTTTGATAGCTATGAGCTGAAGTGTAAAAGTTTGAACCTGTAATTGAAGCATGAGATTTAATCTGATTTAGCTTTATGTATCTGAACATTTGATTCGTTAATGCTAGTTAGGTCTTTGTTTAAATTTGTACTTGACAGATTGAAATTAGCTTGTTCAAACCATGTGGAACTAGGAATTGTTGAATTAGGATTGCTCATATTGATTTGGGCAGATTGGATTTGTAATGGACTGTTTTAGACAGTTTTAATCTAGCTAATGCCTACTTTAGTTTAGTATTTTTCTGTTGGAAGTAGTAAATCAGAAACAAGTGAGAATGCAGTAATTTCAGTGATTCAGTGATAAAACAATCAGGCTACTCGTAATTAGACAAAAATAATCGGAACATGACCTTGAAGATCAAATGAGCATTGTTCTGTTAGCTTAAGTAATTGTGGATCTCTTTCCCCTGTTATAATTTGTCGAAGTCGTTTGGATCCGTTCTTGTTAATACCAGTAGGCATGAGTTGAGTTCGAACAAGACTTGTTAATGTTCCTTTAAATGCTAATGATAATAGACTTTCCAAGTGCTGATTAGGCTTAACAAACCCTCGAGTGAGCATTAGTGATTAAGGTTAGTTTTAATTTTAAATAATTGAAAAAGAAGGAATTCCAAATGATTTTGAATTTCATGAAGTTAATTCAATAGTTCAATTCATTTAATAATGTTAGTTTAAATTAGTTAGAGAATAGTTAGTTTGTCTTTATAATATTATTGTCGATCTCATGTTCTATTTGCAATCTCAACTATAGTATATTCATTAATAGAATAAAGAACGAAACAATCTCCCTTTGTACAAGTTTAAGTGCAAGTTTCCGTTTGCATTCATTTTGATCTAATAACTAATAAGTTATGGCCTTTTCAAGCATGTTAATTAATTAGGCTTTTTTTTAGAGACAAATAATGTAGAATATCATTGTTTAGTTTAGGATGGACCTTTAAATAAAATAAACGAGACGATCCTCGCCAAATAAAACGCACAAACTGCGGGGCCCTCATAAAGGTATATATTAAAATACTTAGATTTTGGGACAGGCTGTTTAGCGAATTTTACGGCCTTCCCCAAATAATAACGCGTTAGTCTCTTTAGTCTCGTCTTTAACAATTTCACCTTCCTAAATTCGGGTGTGCATTTCATGCGATCCAAATCCAAATCCCAAAATGTTGAATAAAATGTATCGAGGATCCGGGTGCATTTCATGTGACGTGATCCAAAAATATATTTAAAATGACTTTCAATTCCTTTAAAAAATAATTAAAAGCGGTTGAAAGTTAAAATTTGCACATAAGTTAAAGCACGTTTTAAAATCAGATAAGTAAGCCGAATATGACAGTTAAGCGACCGTGCTAGAACCACGGAACTCGGGAATGCCTAATACCTTCTCCCGGGTTAACATAATTTCTTATCCGGATTTCTGATTCGTAGACTGTAATAAGGAGTCAACTTTTTTCTCGATTCGGGATTCAAACCGGTGACTTGGGACACCATAAATCTCTCAAGTGGCGACTCTAACTCTTAATAATAAATCTCGTTTCGATTGTCCTTTAATTGGAAAAACTCCCTTTACCACATCCCTTCACGGGGTGCAGTAGGCGTAAAAAGGAGGTGCGACAGCTCTGGCGACTCTGCTGGGGATACAAAAGCCCAGAACTTTTGGTTCAGGGTTTAGAATTCGAGGTTGGTATATTTGTTGTATTTGGCTTGTATATTATCTGATTTTGTTATATGTTTGGGCCTAATGTGCTAAGTGTTGCTATTACTGCTTTGATATTTTGTGAACTGTATATAAACTGTGCCAAAATCCCTCCTCTCTCTGAGTCTTCTACATCATGAAGAAAGGTGCACTTCGCATGACTTCTTTTCTGTTAGAGTCTTTTCCCATCTAGAATGAAGTTCAAATAAGTTGCTAAGACGGCGGAGCTTCTGTATCCCCGGTACGCTGCCCCCTCCTCGGCTCGAGTTGTCCGCTCGGGTAAGCCAGGTCTAGAACAATAAACCCAGGTTTTAAACCTAGAATAACAAAGCCTCATGTCGGATCCCTAGTAGGAACGATTGTTTGCATCACGTGCATTTGACTTTGGAGGCTCAACACAGAGGTTGGGTCTGTCTAGGACAGGTGTACCTGAAACGAAAAAGACCATCATGATGCATCTTAATTGCTACCTGTACATTTATCTGCTTCGGACTTGCATGCTGACCAACTTTTAATTATTGGGGAAAATGAAAAAAAGAGAGGAAAAATAGCAGTGTAGAGGGTTAAGAGAGTTAATCACTAGTTTTGAAAATATCAATGTAAGTATTATAGAGACTCTACCGGATTTTTAGAAAAAAATGAAAAAAAAAGAAAAGAGTTTTATTTTTTAAAAATAGTTTGTTTATTTTCCACTGAAAAAAAAAATTTCAAAAAATATTCTGCTTCATTTGCCAATAAAGGAAAAATGTGATTTGGTTTTTATTTGTCAATGATTTGAAAAAAAAATATTTTGTTTTCAAATATAGTTTGTTTTATTTGCCCGAACTACGCATGTTTGATTCTCACCGGATGTGAGATACGTAGGCAACCCTCATCGGGTCCAACTCCCCTTTTTGCAAAAATAGCCAAAATTGTCAAATTTTAATTGTCGTCATAAATAAGTCGGGTGACCGCTCTTGTCAAATATAGCCGAATGTTCCTGAAAGGGACGCCGGAAGGCTGACTTTGCATGAACGGCCACCTTTGGTCATTTTTTTTAAATTTTTGGCCGGTTGACCGACACAGCCTTAAAATCTTCGTCCTCGAGATGCTGAAAGGTCGTGTTCGAAAAAACCGGGTCTTTTAATTTGAAAAAAAAAATAGTCAGTTTTCTTTGGAGTCAAACAGATTTTACTTTTTGCTCAATCACCTTAATAAATGTGCAGGATGAGCACAAATAAAACTAAACCCTTCACAGTCTTCAATGAGGTCCCCATGCAGCTCCACATGTGGTGTAATGATCTGGAAAAAGGTAGCAAAGAAACAATGGTAAGAACCCTGGGAAGTCTCGTCGATTTACTGAATATCAAGCCAAAATCGGATATCATCGAAGCCTTAATACCTTTTTGGGACCCGACTCGCAATGTATTCCGCTTTTCTGACTTTGAACTCACACCCACGCTGGAGGAAATCGCGGGTTACACAGGTTTAAGTGGAAGCTTGAGGGGTCAATATCTTTTGTCACCAAGACTGGTATCTCCGCACCGATTTTTGGATCTATTAAATACTAGCCGGAATATTCATATTAAGGATTTGTCTGGAGGATGTTGTACTCTCATGTTCCTGTATCAACGATATGGTAATCCTTGGGGTTTCCAAGAGCCAGACCTTGGGCTGACCCATGCTGGAAATAGAAACAAATAGGAAGCAAGGCGAACTTTGGCGTTCATAGTAGCATTCCTGGGAGTCGTGGTCTGCCCAGGAAAAGATAAGAAGATAGAAATAGGCCGTGTAAGGATGGTCGATGTTGCAATTAAAAGGGATGACAGTACTGTGGTTCCCTTGATCTTGTCAGAAATCTACCGAGCCCTGACCATATGCCGGGAAGGAGGAAATTTTTTCCAAGGTTGCAACCTGCTACTTCAATTATGGATGCAATAACACCTTTGCCACCGAGTAGGGTATATGCATTACGGTTTGACCGATTTGAGCTGCATCAAAGAGTTTGAGAAACGAGTAGAGGGTGTTGCATTTCCGGAGGATACTAAAGCTTGGCTTATACAATTGAGGTCCTTGACTGCCGATCAAATTGAATGGTCATTTGGGTGGCTACCCGTCACTGAAGTAATATACATGTCGGCTGGAGAGTGTCATATTCTTCTAATGGCCATCCGGAGCATCCAGCCGTATGCTCCTCACCGAGTATTGCGCCAACTGGGAAGATTTCAAGTAGTCCCTAATGATGAAGACCTGAGTAAGCAAGTCATTGAGTTGGGACCAAGAGCCGCATTTTTGGAGGACAAATTTCGAAAGCTATGGAATGAATGCAGATTTCTCGAGCCTAGAACTATGGTCTGAGATCTGGCTAAAGGTGAGGTGGACCCAAAGTATTATGTCTGGTTTGGGAAAAGATTTCAGATTCCTCAAAGGTCTGCTAAAAAAGTCCATGTCCAGCAGTTTACTAACGACTCACAAGAACAATGGGGTTGGTTGGCTAAAGAAGAAAGCTACAGGGCAAAAATAGGCAAGCTGGAACAACATGTTAAGGACACATAATTTGAAAATAGTGTGCAAGCCACTGCCGACGAGGGAGAAAAAAGGAAATTGACTCAAAAGATTGAGGCTCTCACAGGTCAAAATCTGAAGTTAAAAACAACTGTCAGAAAGCCACAAAGAAGCCGTGTTGACCAAAAGATCATAAATGAACTAAAAAGGAAAGCCCGTGAATGCCAAGAGAACTTAGAGAAATCTGAAGCTAGACTAGCAAGGATCCAAGCCAGATGGGCAAGAGGCACAGAGGAGGGGGCATGACATGTGCGGCAGATAAAGAAGGATTATGAGGGGAGCATCATTATCTTGAGACAAACAATATCCACCCTCGAAGAACGGGTATTCAGACAAGCTAGAGATTTCAGAACAGAGAGGAAACGATGTTATGATCTAATGACACGGATGGAGGAACAAATGAACGAGTTTCAAGAACAACTCCTCCATAACTCTCGAATGTTGGGGACACAGAACCAACAGATAGATCGGTTGCTTCGAGAAAAAGATAGGGTCAGGGCAAAAATCGAAGATATCGGGCGCTACATCACCAGGAAGTGCTTAGCATGTGAGGATATGACCCGTACCACCTTCTTTGCTGCGATAATGATTTATGTCCACCAGATCATGGAAGAATTGAAAGGGTTTCAAAGGGATCTCGCATCAAGGCCCGCGACAAGGCCGAATGATGCCTCACGGGCCACATGAAAATTTAAAGCATTAATGTATTTTTAATCTTTTTGAGTCTGTCAGTCAGTTCTTTAAGTTTTGTTTTGTTATTCTTTAAAGTTTGTAAACTTTGTTCAAGTGGTTTAATAAAAGCAGTGGTTTGTGTGAAAAATATTTTACCACGTACTTCACTTATGGACAGAACTACGCTCGGTCTGATTCATACGGGGTCATGATACGTAGGCAATCCACATAAGATCCGACCACCTTAAAACAAGAAAAAAAGAAAAGAAAAGAAGGAAAATGAGAATAAAAGAAAATTGAGAGGCGCCAAAAGAGGGGCACAACTATTAAAAGCCGGAATGACGCATGCAATCGAAGAAAATGACATGATAGAAATGGTTAAACTGCCTAGGTGCATTGCAGCTCAACGTGCGATTGCCTGTTTGTTAAACTCTGAAAACTAACAAGTTTGTTGATTTCCAGAAATTTCAAGCAGTTAGTTTAAGCGTACTGGCACAACACCACTATCAGACCAGATCTAAGGGACCGATATTGGAGATAATGTCTAGTCCTGATAGAGAAGGAAATCTTGAGGTAGAAGAGGTAGATGTACAAGCAATGAAAGATGAGGTGTACAAATTGAAACAGCAGATCGCTGAGATGTACCAAGTTTGGACAAGTGGCCAGCCAGCACCACCATATCCTGGTAACCCCACTTTTCTCCCAACACCCGCCCAATCTCCGGAACAGTTCGTTTCGGAATCATCACTCAACTTTCCTACATATCAACAACACCAAACAACCGCCTCCCGGACACCCCAAATGCCAAAAAAAACCCATACCCTCCACCACCAATTACCCCTATTTTCGTGGCACCTCCACCAGCCACACTCCACAAATCTTCCAGCAAACCCGTGTTCCAAAATCAGGATCATCAGTATTATCCTCCTGAACCCACCTTCAAAGCATCTGAACCTTACCCATTCCCTCTTCAGACTGACAACCCAGAAGCACCCGAAAAACAGAACAAGAATCCCGAGCAGGAAGAAATGGCTCAGAAAGTAAAAAGCCTAGAGCAATCTTTCCAAAATATGCAGGGTCTGGGTGGCCAAGTCAGCGTGGCGTAGATTTATGCCTGTTTCCATATGTTCAGTTGCCAGCTGGGTTCAAGATGCCTAAGTTCGATCTGTATGACGGGCATGGTGATCTAGTGGCACATTTGCGAGGATTTTTCAGTAAGATGAGAGGAGCAGGCGGAAAAGATGAGTTGTTGATGGCGTACTTCAGCCAGAGTTTGAGTGGGTCTGCATTGGAGTGGTACACACTCCAAGACCATGGTAGATGGTACACCTGGGATGACTTGGCACAAGCATTTGCCGGCCACTTCCAGTATAATTTGCAAATCAGTCCAGATCGTTTGTCATTGAGAAAGTTGGAGAAGAAACATGGGGAGAGTTTCAAGGAATACGGGTTCCGCTGGAGAGAACAGGCCGCAAGGGTAGATCCCCCAATGAAGGAAGGAGAGATGGTCGATTACTTTCTGCAAGCGTTGGAGCCAACTTACTTTGGTCACTTGGCGACAACGATTGGCAAATCGTTTAATGAGGTTGTGAAAATGGGCGGTATGATCGAAGAGGGACTCAAGTCTAATAAAATAATGAGTTACTCGGCAATTAAAGCCACCACTCAAGCTATCCAGAGCGGCACGGGAGGTGTGCTCGGGAAAAAGAAGAAAGAAGAAGTCGCGACAGTTGAAGCAGGCAATTGGTCCAGATTTAGAGGTCCTTCACCCTACTACCAGCCCAGACCCCACCACCCAAATTACCCATGCACCTCATATAGCCCTCCCCAACCCTACTATCCAGGGCCACATTTTTCCGTCCATCACACCCAAACATATACCCAACCACCGGTTCACCAGCAATGGCGTGCACCAACTCCCCAAAATACATACCCACCCCCACAAAACACATATCCACCCCCAAGGGCCTACAGAAATCCTCCAGGGTTGGGTTTTCGTGTGAATCAAGATTTCAGGAATGAGAGGGTACAGAAGCAGAGAACATTTACTTCGCTGGGAGAAACCTATACTACTCTGTTCCACAAATTGAGGCAGTTAGGCCTGTTGAGCCCATATTGCCAAATCCCTTCCCCAGAAATATGGACTATTCAATAAGCTGTGAATATTGTTCGGGGGCTCCCGTACATGATACTGAGAAATGTTAGAAGTTGAAGACTGCCGTGCAAGATCTTATTAACATAAATAAGATCGAGGTTCAGGAACCAGAGGCGCCCAACATCAATCAGAACCCGTTGCCGGCACACCATGAGGCCCACATGATCGAACTAGTGCACGAAGGAGGGGAGCTCAAGAAACCCTCACAAACAGTAATGATGATCTGTGCCAGCCCAAAAGAAAAGTCGACCTGTGGAAAAGGAGTGGTACAATTGGAAAGGATAGACAGCAAGCCAGTGGTAGTGATGGGGAAGAGTTCGTCTATTGCTGCAAAGAAGTCAAAGCCGGTCAAGGTAGTGCTACAGGGAGTATCAAGCACACCTGTGGTAGTTGTGAAGGGAGTCCACATAGAACCAGTTGTTATCAGGCCAGTAAAGCAGTTGCCGATAATCAGGGAGAAAGCCGTGCCATGGAACTACAGTCAAGTGACAGTGACGCATAAGGGAAAGGAAGTTATGGAAGAAGTATGTGAGGCTCAGGGGTTAACTCGTTCGGAAAGGTGTTTTGCTCCCACAGAATTAAGAAGGGCCAATCCTGTAGCGATAAAGAAGCCAGTGATGGAGGAAGAAGCAGAGGAGTTTTTGAAGAAGATGAAGGCCCAAGATTACTCCATTGTGGAGCAGTTGAGGAAAACCCCGACACAGATCTCATTGCTATCATTACTAATCCATTCAGACGAGCACCGCTGGGCATTTATGAAAATTCTGAATGAAGCCCATGTTCCGGATAAGATCTCTGTGAACCATATAGAGAAAATAGCAAATAAAATTTTTGAGGTGAACTGGGTGACATTTTCTGACGATGAGTTGCCCGTGGAAGGTACAGAGCATAATAGAGCTCTCTATTTGACCGTGAAATGTGAAGACTCGGTAGTCACTCGAGTATTGATCGATAATGGGTCTAGTGCCAATGTTTGCTCATTGTCCACCTTGAACAAGCTGAAGGTTGATAACGACAGAATTCACAAGAACATCATATGCGTTCGAGGGTTTGATGGTGGTGGTACAAACACAATGGGTGACATCATACTTGAATTGACAATTGGCCCAGTCGAGTTCACCATGGAGTTTCAGGTGTTAGACGTTGCAGTGTCGTATAATCTTCTGTTGGGGCGACCATGGATTCACGCTGCCAAAGCAGTACCTTCTACATTACATCAGATGGTCAATTTCGAGTGGGATAGACAAGAGATCGTAGTGCATGGAGAAGACAACGCATGTGCCGTGAGTGATGCTATCATACCCTTCGTAGAGACTGATGATGACAAGGG
The DNA here is from genome assembly GCA_026770625.1 of Nicotiana glauca. Classification (NCBI taxonomy): domain Eukaryota; kingdom Viridiplantae; phylum Streptophyta; class Magnoliopsida; order Solanales; family Solanaceae; genus Nicotiana; species Nicotiana glauca. The sequence continues at coordinate 412 of MU670122.1, read as the reverse complement.
GTCGTGGGTTTACCAGGTTTTTGATACGGTCTCAGTGGACAAAATTCCTGAGGGTGGAAGCATCCCACTTCCTAGAATAGCGGCTGCAACCGTCATGGTGATCTCGGAGATGTTAAAAAACGGGTTTGTGCCAGGCAAAGGTTTAGGGGTTGATCTTCAGGGTATTATTCAACCGGTTTCTTTGCCCAAGAATCTGGATACCTTTGGGTTAGGGTTCAAGCCTACAGCGGCGGATGTGCGACGAGCCAAAAAGATGAAGAAGAGGGCATGGGTCCTTCCCAAGCCAAGCCCATGCTTGTCCCGATCTTTTGTCAGGCCGAGCGTCAAAAGACAACTACTATCCCAGGTTACAGGGCCACTAATTGGTGTAAATGGAGATTTAGATGAAGGTTTTGAAAGATTATTCGCTGAA
>MU670121.1:8001-32081 GCA_026770625.1 Nicotiana glauca | reverse complement strand
AATTTGAAAATAAATTGTATATCCGGGCTCGTGGGGGAATGGGTAACATGGAATTGGTTCGAACCTCGTGTTTTGACCAAGCGGGCCCGGGGTCGATTTTGGGAATTTTTGGAAGAAAGCTAGAAATTTACATTTAGGCATTGGGTTTGATTTGTTTAGCTATTATTAATATTGTAAGGTCATTATTTCATAGATTTGAGTGAGTTGGAGCCGAATTCGAGGGGTAAAGCTATACTAGAGGCTTGAGTTGAGTTTGGAGCATTCGAGGTAAGTGTTTGATCTAACTTTGGCTTGAGCGAATAGGACTAGAGTATTATTTGCTAACTGCAAAATGTTGAGTACGGTGTATAGGCATGGTGACGAGTATCTATACACCGGTGTCTAGCATGACCGTGAGTCCTTACTTGTGCTTATTTGGGATTCTGTAGTGACTCTTCCTTTTTCAATTGATGGCTTCGATATAATGTGAACAGTATGACGAGGGAATATGATTTGTAGACTCCATGGAGTGTTTGCTCGAATTATGACATGGTTAGGAAGTAAGAAATGAACAAAAGAGAAAGAGATGTAGTTATTCCCTTGCCGGGACGTGTAGGTTATTATTTTTGCTCCCTTGCCGGGAATTAACTAATTATTTGTATTCTCCCTTGCCGGGATAGTTGAATTGATACTTGTTCCCTTGCCGGGAAACCACTTATATATATTTTGAAATATGATCGTGTGGCACGCCGACCACTTATATATTATGAAATGGGATTGTGTGGCGCGCCGACCACTTATATATTATGAAATGGGATCGTGTGGAACGCCGACCACTTATATATTATGAAATGGGATCGTGTGGCATGCCGACCACTTATATATTATGAAATGGGATCGTGTGGCATGACAACCACTTATATATTATGAAATGGGATCGTGTGGTATGCCGACCACTTATACAACATGAAATGGGATCGTGTGGCACGCCGACCACGTATTTTGTGTTAAAAGAGATCAGTTGTATTTTTCCTTATTTATTCCTACCTTTCTATTTTATCTATTATCCCCAAAAGCATGTTCCCCTCCCAGTCTTAATTATTACTTTTCGCTGTTATTTTTTTAGTACTTGTGTATATATATATATCTGCACAGGTTGATTGGTAGTCCTGTCTAGCCTCGTTACTACTTCGCCGGGGTTAGGCCAGGCACTTACCAACAATGGGGTCGGTTGTGCTGATGCTACACTCTGTGCATCTTTTTGCACAGATCACAGTATCGGAGCAGGAGCTTTTGGACAGCAGTAGGAGCATTGGGAGCTGACTTCAGTCCAGAGATTCCGGAGGTAGCCTTGCTGACGTCCGCATGGCCCGGAGTCTCTCTTATCTTTGTTTTTCATTTGATTTCCTTTGTATCGGATCATACAGTATTGTATTTTATTCAGACTCTGTTTTTAGTATTCTATAGACATTCCTGAGTTAGTGACTCCAATCTTGGATAGAGGATTTGTTAAACTTACGTATTTCTTTCAGTTAAATAAATTGAGACTTCCGCTTTATTTTTAAATGCTTCATTTGTTTCTAATATTGTCGATGTTCGCTAAAAGAGGTAATTGATAATTGGCTTGCCTAACTCCTATTAGTAGGCGCCATCACGGCTCCCGAGGGTGGGAAATCTGGGTCATGACAAGTTGGTATAAGAGCACGAGCAGTCAGGTATCAGGCACCATAATATTCTGGTGTACTCCCGCAGCCAGGAGGAGCACGAGCAGCACCTCAAAGAGGTTCTTCAAACTCTGAAGGATAGTCAGTTATATGCTAAGTTCTCGAAGTGCGAGTTCTGGTAGAGTTCGGTTGCATTTCTGGGTAACGTTGTATCAGCCGAGAATATTCAGGTGGACCCGAAGAAGATTGAGGCAATCAAGAACTCGCCTCGACCAGAATCACCTACCGAGATTCGGAGTTTCTTGGCATTAGCAGGTTATTACCGTTGGTTCGTAGAGGGATCTTCATCTATAGCAGTCCCGATGACCAGATTGACCCAGAAGGGTGCCCAGTTCATATGGTCAGATGAGTGTGAGGCGAGCTTTCAGAAGCTCAAGATAGCTCTGACTATGAACTCGATATTGGTTTTGCCCACAGGCTCAAGTCCATATACAGTTTATTGTGATGCTTCCCGTATTGGGCTTGGTGCGGTATTGATGCAGGATGGCAGAGTCATTGCTTATGCTTCGAGGCAGTTGAAGATCCACGAGAAGAATTATCCGGTTCATGATCTAGAGTTGGCAGCCATTGTTCATGCTTTGAAGATTTGGAGGCATTACCTATATGGTGTGACGTGTGAGGTGTACACTAATCACAAGAGTCTTTAGTACTTGTTCAAGCAGAAGGAGTTGAACTTGAGGCAGATGAGGTGGTTGGAGTTGCTGAAAGACTATGATGTTACTATCTTATATCACCCGGGTAAGGCCAATGTGGTGGCCGATGCATTGAGTAGGAAGTCCGCCAGCATGGGTAGTCTTGCTTATATTCCGGTCAGCCAGAGACCGCTTGCTTTGGATATTTAGGCACTGGCCAATCGATTTGCGAGGTTGGATATTTCTGAGCCTAGTAGAGTGTTAGCTTGCACGGTCGCTCGTTCTTCATTATTGTAGAGAATCCATGACCGGCAGTTTGATGATCCCCATTTGTGTGTCCTGAGAGATACGGTGCAGCGTGGAGGTGCCACGAAGGTGAACTTAGATGATAATGGTGTTTTGAGATTGTAGGGGCAAGTTTGTGTGCCTAATGTCGATGGGATTCGAGAGTTGATCTTAGCAGAGGCCCATAGTTCTCGGTATTCTATTCACCCGGGCACCGCGAAGATGTATTAGGACTTGCGGCAGCATTATTGGTGGCATAGGATGAAGAAAGATATTGTTGCATATGTGGCTCGATGATTGAACTGTCAGCCGGTCAAGTATGAGCATCAGAGGCCTGGTGGTTTGTTTCAGAGGATTGAGTTTCCCGAGTGGAAGTGGGAGAGGATTACTATGGATTTTGTTACTGGACTTCTGATGACTCGGAAGAAGTTGGATGCTATTTGGGTCATTGTTGATAGGCTGACCAAGTTAGCGCATTTTGTTCCCGTTGCAGCCACTTATTCATCTGTGAGGTTAGCTGAGATCTACATCAGAGAGATTGTTCGCCTTTATGGGGTTCCAGTATCTATCATTTTGGACTGGGGTACGCAGTTTACCTCGCGCTTCTGACGAGCAGTCCAGCAAAAGTAGGGCATCCGAGTTGAAAAGAGCACAACATTTCATCCTCAGACGGACAGTCAGTCCGAGTGGACTATTCAGATATTGGAGGACATGCTCCGAGCTGGTGTTATTGACTTTGGAGGTTCATGGGACCTGTTTTTTGCCTTTAGCAGAGTTCACCTACAACAACAGCTACCAGTCCAGCATTCAGATGGCTCCATATGAGGCATGGTATAGTAGGCGATATCAGTCTCTAGTCGAATGGTTTGAGCCGGGAGAGGCTCGATTATTAGGTACAGATTTAGTTCAGGAGGCCTTGGACAAGGTCAAGATCATTCAGGACAGGCTTCGTTCGGCTCAGTCGCGGCAAAAGAGTTATGCAGATCGTAAGTTTTGGGATGTAGCTTTCATGGTTGGCGAGCGGGTCTTGCTCCGAGTGTCTCCTATGAAGGGTGTGATGAGATTTGGGAAGAAGGGCAAGCTTAGCCCTAGGTTCATTGGCCCATTTGAGATTATCGATCATGTGGGAGAGGTGGCCTATAGACTTGCCTTGCCACCTGGCTTGTCAGTCGTGCATCTAGTTTTTCATGTGTCCATGCTTCAGAGGTATCACGGCGATCTAGCCCACGTGTTAAATTTCAGCACTGTCCAGTTGGACAAGGATTTGTCTTATGAGAAGGAGCCGGTAGCTATTCTAGACCGGTAGGTTCGACAGTTGAGGTCAAAGATTTTTCCTTCAATGCGTGTTCAATAGAGAGGTCAGCCTCTTGAGGCATCGACCTGGGAGTCTGAGTCTGATATGCGGAGCCGTTATCCTTATCTATTTCCCGACTCAGGTACTTCTTTCTTTCTTTCGTTCACGGACAAACGGTTGTTTTAGAGGTGGAGAATGTGACGACCCAAAGGGGTCATCACCTGTTTTCTCATTCGTTCCGTGCTTTCGATGCCTTGAAAACCTTATTTTTAGTCGCCTCGATTTGTGTGCACAATCCGGGCGCGTAGTCGGAAAGTATAAATTTGAATTCTGTGAAAATTTTGATGAATTTTGATATTAAGATGATTAAAGTTGACTTTGGTCAACATTTTTGTGTAACCGGACCCAGACTCGTGATTTGACAGTCCTGGAGGGTTCGTGGAAAAATATGGGACTCGTGCCCGGAATCGAAATCCGAGGTCCCGAGCCCGAGAAATGTATTTTTGAAAGAAATTGTTTTTCTGAAATGAATATGAAAATTTGAAATGAAAATGGATTAGAAAGCGCTGGTATCGGGCCCGTATTTTGGTTTCGGCGCCCGGTACAGGTCTTATATGTAGTTTAAGAGCTTCTTGTGAAATTTGGTTGAAATCGGACGTCATTTGACGTGTTTCTAACCTAAATATAAAAAAAATGAAAGTTTATAAAGTTTGATGGAAAAGTGATGATTTTGAGGTTTGATTCCTCGTTTATGATGTTATTTTGGCGATTTAATCGCACGGTTGAGTTCGTAGGATGTTGTTGAGTTAATGTTTGTGTTTGGTTAGGAGCCCCGAGGGCTCGGGAGTGTTTCAGAGTGTTTTCGGACTTAGAAAAAATTGCAGTAATCTCAGTTCTCGTGTTCTGGTATTTAGTGCTATGCGGTCGCATAGTGTAGTCTTCTAGGTGCCCACGTTTGTTCTACGCGATCGCATACACTGTTCCGCGATCGCATATGTTTGCCAGCTCCTTCAATGTGAACGCAATTCTTACCCTGCGTTCGCACTTCGTTAAAGTCCAAACCTGGACTGCACATGTTTTACCTCTATGCGTTCTTAACGTGCCTTCCGCGATCGCAATGTTTTACTCCCCTTTACCCTATGCGATCGCAATGCCTTCTCCGCGATTGCATAGAGCATTTTTGCCCAGTGATTTTTAAAGTTCAAAACAGAACCAGTGACGGGATATTTCACAAAATACACACGAGTTCATCTTCTCCACAGCCCATAGGCGATTATTAGAGCTCTTCTTCGCCAAAGCTTCTTGAGTAAGTATTATTTAACTTGTTTCCTTCATTTTCCTTCATCATTTATCCAACTCGTAGGCTCAAATCATGTAATCTAGGGTTGAAATTGGGGGAAAAGGGTAGAGTTAGGGCCTTTCGATTTTCTTTAATTTAGACCTCGTTTTGGGGTCAAATTTGAAAATAAATTATATATCCGGGCTCGTGGGGGAATGGGTAACATGGAATTGTTTCGAACCTCGTGTTTTGACCAAGCGGGCCCGGGGTCGATTTTGTGAATTTTTGGAAGAAAGCTAGAAATTTACATTTAGGCATTGGGTTTGATTTATTTAGCTATTATTAATATTGTAAGGTCATTAATTCATAGATTTGACCGAGTTGGAGCCGAATTCGAGGGGTAAAGCTATACTAGAGGCTTGAGTTGAGTTTGGAGCATTCGAGGTAAGTGTTTGATCTAACTTTGGCTTGAGGGAATAGTACTAGAGTATTATTTGCTAACTGCAAAATGTTGAGTACGGTGTATAAGCATGAAGACGAGTATCTATACACCGGTGTCTAGCATGACCGTGAGTCCTTACTTGTGCTTATTTGGGATTCTATAGCGACTCTTCCTTGTTCAATTGATGGCTTCGATATAATGTGAACAGTATGACGAGGAAATTTGATTTGTAGACTCCTTGGAGCGTTGGCTCGAATTATGACATGGTTATGAAGTAAGAAATAAACAAAAGAGAAACAGATGTAGTTATTCCCTTGCCGGGACGTGTAAGTTATTGTTGTTGCTCCCTTGCCGGGAATTAACTAATTATTTGTATTCTCCCTTGCCGGGATAGTTGAATTGATACTTGTTCCCTTGCTGGGAAACCACTTATATATTATAAAATGGGATCGTGTGGCACGCCGACCACTTATATATTATCAAATGGGATCGTGTGGTGCGCCGACCACTTATATATTATGAAATGGGATCGTATGGCACGCCGACCACTTATATATTATGAAATGGGATCGTGTGGCACGCCGACCACTTATATATTATGAAATGGGATCGTGTGGCATGCTGACCACTTATATATTATGAAATGGGATCGTGTGGTACGTCGACCACTTATACAACAGGAAATGGGATCGTGTGGCACGCCGACCACGTATTTTGTGTTAGAAGAGATCAGTTGTATTTTTCCTTATTTATTCCTAGTGTTCTATTTTATCTGTTATCCACAAAAGCATGTTCCCCTCCCAATCTTAATTATTACTTTCCGCTGTTATTTTTGTAGTACTTGTATATATATATATATATGCACAGGTTGATTGGTAGTCCTGTCTAGCCTCGTTACTACTTCGCCGGGGTTAGGCCAGGCACTTACCAACAATAGGGTCGGTTTTGCTGATGCTACACTCTGTGCATCTTTTTGCACATATCACAGTATCGGAGCAGGAGATTTTGGATAGCAGTAGGAGCATTGGGAGCTAACTTCAGTCCAGAGATTCCGGAGGTAGCCTTGCTGACGTCCGCATAGCCCGGAGTCTCTCTTATCTTTGTTTTTCATTTGATTTCCTTTGTATCGGATCCTACAGTATTGTATTTTCTTCAGACTCTGTTTTTAGTATTCTATAGACATTCGTGAGTTAGTGACTCCAGTCTTGGGTAGAGGATTTGTTAAACTTACGTATTTCTTTCAGTTAATTAAATTGAGACTTTTGCTTTATTTTTAAATGCTTCATTTGTTTCTAATATTGTCGATGTTTGCTAAAAGAGGTAATTGATAATTGGCTTGCCTAGCTCCTATTAGTAGGCGAAATCACGGCTCCCGAGGGTGGGAAATCTGGGTCATGACAAGTTGGTATAAGAGCACGAGCAGTCAGGTATCGGGCACCATGATATTCTGGTGTACTCCCGCAGCCAGGAGGAGCACGAGAAGCACCTCAGAGTGGTTCTTCAGACTCTGAAGGATAGTCAGTTATATGCTAAGTTCTCGAAGTGCGAGTTTTGGTTGAGTTCGGTTGCATTTCTGGGTAACGTTGTATCAGCCGAGGGTATTCAGGTGGACCCGAAGAAGATTGAGGCAGTCAAGAACTCGCCTCGACCAGAATCACCTACCGAGATTCGGAGTTTCTTGGCATTAGCAGGTTATTACCATTGGTTCGTAGAGGGATCTTCATCTATAGCAGCCCTTATGAAATGGGATTGACCCAGAAGGGTGCCCAGTTCAGATGGTCAGATGAGTGTAAGGCGAGCTTTCTGAAGCTCAAGACAGCTCTGACTATGACACCGATATTGGTTTTGCCCACAGGCTCAGGGCCATATACAGTTTATTGTGATGCTTCCCGTATTGGGCTTGGTGCAGTATTGATGCAGGATGGCAGAGTCATTGCTTATGCTTCGAGGAAGTTGAAGATTCATGAGAAGAATTATTCGGTTCATGATCTAGAGTTGGCAGCCATTGTTCATGCTTTGAAGATTTGGAGGCATTACCTATATGGTGTGACGTGTGAGGTGTACACTAATCACAAGAGTCTTTAGTACTTGTTCAAGCAGAAGGAGTTGAACTTGAGGCAGATGAGGTGGTTGGAGTTGCTGAAAGACTATGATGTTACTATCTTATATCACCCGGGTAAGGCCAATATGGTGGTCGATGCATTGACTAGGACGTCCGCCAGCATGGGTAGTCCTGCTTATATTCCGATCAGCCAGAGACCGCTTGATTTGGATATTCAGGACCTGGCCAATCGATTTGTGAGGTTGGACATTTCTGAGCCTAGTAGAGTGTTAGCTTGCACGGTCGCTCGTTCTTCATTGTTGGAGCGAATTCGTGACCGGCAGTTTGATGATCCCCATTTGTGTGTCCTGAGAGACACGGTGCATCGTGGAGGTGCCACGAAGGTGACCTTAGATAATGATGGTGTTTTGAGATTGCAGGGGCGATTTTGTGTGCCCAATGTCGATGGGATTCGGGAGTTGATCTTAGCAGAGGCCCATAGTTCTCGGTATTCTATTCACTCGGGGCGCCGCGAAGATGTATCAGTACTTACGGCAGCATTATTGGTGGCATAGGATAACGAAAGATATTGTTGCATATGTGGCTCGATGTTTGAACTGTCAGCCGGTTAAGTATGAGCATCAGAGGCCTTGTGGTTTATTTCAGAGGATTGAGCTTCCCGAGTGGAAGAGGGAGAGGATTATTATGGATTTTGTTACTGGACTTCCGATGACTCGGAAGAAGTTGGATGCTATTTGGGTCATTGTTGATTGGCTGACCAAGTCAGCGCATTTTGTTCCTGTTGCAGCCACTTATTCATCTGAGAGGTTAGTTGAGATCTACATCAGAGAGATTGTTCGCCTTCATGGGGTGCCAATATCTTTCATTTCGGATCGGGGTACGCAGTTTACCTCACGCTTCTGGCGAGCAGTCCAGTAGGAGTTGGGTACCCAAGTTGAGTTGAGCACAACATTTCATCCTCATACGGACGGTCAGTTCGAGCAGACTATTCACATATTGGAGGACATGCTCCGGGCTTGTGTTATCGACTTTGGAGGTTCATCGGACCAGTTTTTGCCTTTAGAAGAGTTCGTCTACAAACAGCTACCAGTCCAGCATTCGGATAGCTCTATATGAGGCGTTGTATGGTAGGTGATGTCGGTCTCCAGTCGGATGGTTTGAGACGGGAGAGGCTCGATTATTGGGTACATATTTAGTTCAGGAGGCCTTGGATAAGGTCAAGATCATTCAGGACAGGCTTTGTTCGGCTCAGTCGCGGTAAAAGAGTTATGCAGATCGTAAGGTTCGGGATGTAGTTTTCGTGGTTGGCGAGTGGGTCTTGCTCCGAGTGTCGCCTATGAAGGGCGTGATGAGATTTGGGAAGAAGGGAAAGCTTATCCCTAGGTTCATTAGCCCATTTGAGATTCTCAATCGTGTGGGAGAGGTGGCCTATAGACTTGCCTTGCCGCCTAGCTTGTCAGCCGTGTATCCAGTTTTTCATGTGTCCATACTTCGGAGGTATCACGGTGATCCAGCCCACGTGTTAGATTTCAGCACTGTCCAGTTGGACAAGGATCTGTCTTATGAGGAGGAGCCGGTAGCTATTCTAGACCGGCATGTTCGATAGTTGAGGTCGAAGAGTTTTCCTTCAGTGCGTGTTCAGTGGAGAGGTCAGCCTCCTGAGGCATCGATCTGGGAGTCCGAGTCTGATATGCGGAGCCGTTATCCTTATCTATTTCCCGACTCAGGTACTTCTTTCTTTCGTCCGTTCGAGGACGAACGGTTGTTTTAAAGGTGGAGAATGTGACGACCCAAAGGGGTCATCACCTATTTTCTCATTCCTTCCTTGCTTCCGAGGCCTTGAAAACCTCATTTTTAGTCACCTTGATTTGCGTGCGCAGTCTAGACGCGTAGCCGGAAAGCTTAAATATGAATTTTGTGAAAAATTTGATGAATTTTGATATTAAAATGATTAAAGTTGACTTTGGTCAATATTTTGGGTAACCGGACCCAGACCCAGACCCGTGATTTCACGGTCCCGGAGGGTCCATAGAAAAATATGGGACTCGGGCGTATGCCCGGAATCGAAATCCGAGGTCCCGAGCCCGAGAAATGAATTTTTGAAAGAAATTGTTTTTCTGAAATGAATATGAAAATTTGAAATGAAAATGGATTAGAAAGCGTTGGTATCGGGCCCGTATTTTGGTTCCGACACCCGGTACAGGTCTTGTATGTGGTTTAAGCGCTTCCTGTGAAGTTTGGTCGAAATCGGATGTCATTTGACGTGTTTCGGACCTTAATATCAAAAAAATGAAAGTTTATGAAGTTTGATGGAAAAGTGATGATTTTGAGGTTTGATTCCTCGTTTATGATGTTATTTTGGCGATTTAATCGCACGGTTGAGTTCGTAGGATGTTGTTGAGTTAATGTGTGTGTTTGGTTAGGAGCCCGAAGGGCTTGGGAGTGTCTCAGAGGTGTTTCGGAGTGTTTCCGGACTAAGAGAAAATTGCAGAAATCTCAGTTCTGGTGTTCTGGTATTTAGTTCTATGCAATCGCATAGTGTAGTCTTCCAGGTGCCCACATTTGTTCTATGCGATCGCATACACTCTTCCGCGATCGCATAGGTTTGCCAGCTCCTTCAATGCGAATGCAATTCCTAACCCACGTTCGCACTTCGTTAAAGTCCAAACCTGGAATGCACATGTTTTTTCTCTATGCGTTCGCAACATGCCTTCCGCGATCGCAATGTTTTACTCCCCTTTACCCTATGCGATCGCAATGCCTTCTCCGCGATCGCATAGAGAATTTTTGCCCATGGATTTTTAAAGTTCAAAACAGAACCAATGACGGATATTTCACAAAATACACATGAGTTCATCTTCTCCACAGCCCATAGGTGATTTTTAGAGCTCTTCTTCACCAAAGCTTCTTGAGTAAGTATTATTTAACTTGTTTCCTTCATTTTCCTTCATCATTTATCCAATTCATAGGCTCAAATCATGTAATCTAGGGTTGAAATTGGGGGAAAAGGGTAGAGTTAGGGCTTTTCGATTTTCTTTAATTTAGACCTCGTTTTGGGGTCAAATTTGAAAATAAATTGTATATCCGGGCTCATGGGGGAATGGGTAACATGGAATTGGTTCGAACCTCGTGTTTTGACCAAGCGGGCCCGGGGTCGATTTTGGAAATTTTTGGAAGAAAGCAAGAAATTTACATTTAGGCATTGGGTTTGATTTTTTTAGCTATTATTAATATTGTAAGGTCATTATTTCATAGATTTGACCGAGTTGGAGCCGAATTCGAGGGGTAAAGCTATACTAGAGGCTTGAGTTGAGTTTGGAGTATTCGAGGTAAGTATTTGATCTAACTTTGGCTTGAGGGAATAGGACTAGAGTATTATTTGCTAACTGCTAAATGTTGAGTATGGTGTATAGGCACGGTGACGAGTATCTATACACCGGTGTCTAGCATGACCGTGAGTCCTTACTTGTGCTTATTTGGGATTCTGTAGTGACTCTTCCTTGTTCAATTGATGGCTTCGATATAATGTGAATAGTATGACGAGGAAATATGATTTGTAGACTCCTTGGAGCGTTGGCTCGAATTATGACATGGTTAGGAAGTAAGAAATGAATGAGAAAATAGGTGATGACCCCTTTGGGTCGTCACACACAATCAAGCTTCCAACAGGGAAAACGTGCTTCAAACAATGCCATCATCGTCCAGGAAATTCTTAAACATTTCAAAAGAAAAAGGAAAAAAAATGAATAATGGGTCAAATGTTACTCAAATTAGATTTGAAAAAAGCTTTTGATAAGCTTGAATGGTCCTTCATAAAAATTCACTTTACTATTTTAATATAGCCCACAAACTCATTAACCTAATCGTGTCCTACATTACAACGTCTTCCATATATGTATTGATAAATTGATCACATACTAATTTCTTTTAAACCATCTAGGGGTATTCGTCAGGGAGATTCCCTATCTCCCTACATATTTATTATGTGCTTAAAACACCTTTCAAGGAACATATTTCAATCAGTAGATTACCTATTATGGAAACCAATACAAATTTCACAAAATGGACCTCAACTATCACATCTTTTCTTCGCGGACGACATCATCCTTCTGTCTAAAGTAAATGATAATAGCTACAATACCATAATTGACACTCTTAATACTTTTATAAATTTATCCGGAAAAACTATTCATTTTCAAAAAATCAAAAAACTTTTTCTCAAATAACTGTAACACCACTCTCCGCTCCTTACTAAATGGTCCTATCCCTTTAGAGCATACTAGGCGATATATCGCAACTTATAGAGATCAAAATAATTGGAATTGCGCAAAAATACCTTTTCATCTTATAGATTCTATTAAAAATAAACTAAATAGGATCAATGTACCTATCAAAATAGACAAAGTAGACATTATCTATTGGGGACTATCCAATCATGGCAAATTCACTGTCAAATCTATGTATTCCAAATTACTACAGGAGGAATTAAACTCACAAGAACACACAATACCTTACAACTGGATTTGGAAAATTCAATACCATCCAAAATAAAAATATTTCTTTGGCTTATAATGCATGACATATTACCAACAACAAAATACCTACACCACATAAGAGTAACATTAGATGACTAATGTCAAATATGTCACGCACGTCCAGAAATTACCAATCATCTTTTTCTACATTGTCCTAACATAATACATATATGGCATGACTTGGGAATAACACACATTACCAACACTATACTTACACATTCTCATCCATCACAATGGTTAATGAAACTCATTAACAAAAAATACCATCATATGCCATACCATATTAATGCTCAAACTTTTATATCATACATTATGGAACATTTGGCTCAATCATAACAATAATATTTTTAACAATATAAAATAACGACTTTCAATTAATATAATTACTAACAATGCACTGGAATTTACATATTTCACGCAGTGATATAATAGACATATTGAGAAATCTAAAATGTAGAAAAGAAAAGTCAATAATATAAGAACATATTTGCATATATTATAAAGACATGGACTTTTATCTAAATGATATTTTCACTAATTATTTTAAACTATTTTCCCTCATTATAGTTTACGAAATCTTTATTTCTTTTAGTGGAGCAAAGAAATCCTTTAACAATATGTATGAGCCTCTTGGAAGTCAAGTCGTTTCTCATATATATTTTAAAGGTAGGTACTCTTACCAATTGTATCCCCATACAATTTCCTTAAATAGCTCTATGTCAAATAGTCCCCTGGTAGTCAGGTCGATCCTATTATCATAGTTGAGTTCAACCATCATGATAACAAAGATCTTATTAAATTTTATACTCCTCGGGTAGTCCAGGCGTCTAGTAAAAAATTGAATAATTCTTTCAATCCATACATCTAATGCAATAAATAATTTTAACATATTCTCGAACTATAAGTCTCCTGGTAGTCAGGCCACTCCTTATAAACAAGAAATAAGAAAAAAAATTTACTTTGATGGATAGCTCTATAATAAAATATCTTATATTTATTATTCAAGAACTCAAATTTTAGTGAGAGGGAATTTTTACTAAAATAACTTTTAATAACATGAAGATCAAATCTTTATAGCATGTGAATTTAGTTCAAGTTGTCTACATGCTTAGTCTTAAATTAATTTACATCACATATAATAAATAATTCAAAATTATGTAATGAACAAACACATGACAATCAAAACTAAATTCAACATATTCTAACATGTTTATCTTATATATATCACAAAATTAATCCATGCTAGAATATTATTATTAATTAACATCTCATGAACTAATAACAATTAAAATAAAGTAGAATCCAATAACCTATTATAGATATTCGTTGTATCTAATACAAAAAATTTAAATATAAGGTACTAACTATCACAATAATTAACTTATATGTATATATATTTTATTCACAATAAAATAATATAAATACATATGTATTCAAACAATTTGATTATAGCACAAGAAACATGTATTATGGTTTGAACTCTTCAAATATAATCTTTAAAATACTTCATAAATAAATTTTAAACACAATAAACCACGACTCTGATACCATTGTAGGATTGCTTATATGTGTTCGTAACACGCAGCGGAAGATAATAACAATCCTACGCAGAACTTTTCGTGTTTAAAAAATTATTTACCTGTCAAAGATCGGATCTAAGACGTACCTGGTGAGGAGAGTCTTGTTTCAAAATTTTCTTCGATAGTGCGAAGACTCTATGCGTATCCACACCAAGACCGATCCTTGCTATCAACTCTTTGATCAATAAAAATCCGTGAACAAATTGAACAAAAATATTGTGCTGAAATCTTTCTAAAAAATCTCAACTTAATGTTACATGACAAGAACTATTATTGTCAAGAATATTTTCTCTTAATTTTTATGGCTTCTCAAACCTTTTATTTTTCACTTCAAAAATGGAAGATGAAAAATGTGGAAGAATTAAGAGTTTTGCTACTACAATGGAATGTCTTCCAATTCTAAATCAAGACTAAGTCTTTTAACATAAAAGTTGAATCCTTTTTAAAATATATCTCATTCTAAGTGGAATGAATATAACAAACTTCCTTTATTAACTTTGTAAAAGTTTTCCACTGAAAAATATATCCCATTCTAAATGGAATGAATATGACAAACTTCCTTTATTAACTTTATAAAAGTTTTCCATTGAAAAATATATCCCATTCTAAATGGAATGAATATGACAAACTTCCTTTATTAACTTTTGAAACGACCCAACCCATCGTCTCATGTGTTACTGCTCCGTTTTTTCCATTTCATGCTTCTTCATGTTTCGTTATCGGTATGTGGTGTGTTAGAGTTGATTTGGATAGATTTTGATAAGAAATGAGATACTTAGTCTCTTTAAGAAAAACTTAAGTTGGAAAAGTCAACTGAATATTAACTATTGAGTTAGAGGGCTCGGATGAGATTTTCGGTGATTCGGTTAGCTTCGGGGGATGATTTGTGACTTAGGAGTGCGATCGGAATTGATTTTGGAAGTCCGGTGTAGAATTAGGCTTGAATTGGCGAAGTTAGTATTTTGGCGAATTCCGGTTGATAGGTGAAATTTTGATCCGAGGGTCGGAATGGAATTCCGAGAGTTGCTGTAGCTTCGATATGTAATTTGTGATGTGTGTGCAAAATTTTAGGTCATTCGAACGTCGTTTGGTTGGGTTTTTTATCGAATGCGTGTTTCAGAAGTTTTTAAAGAACTTAGGCTTGAATCCGATGTGAATTGATGATTTTAGTGTTGTTTGATGTGTTTTGATGATTGGAACAAGTTTGGATAATGTTTTAAGACATGTTGGTGCTTTTGGTTGAGGTCCCGGGGGCCTCGGGTGAATTTCGGATTGCCAACCAGACCAATTTTGGCACTTGGGAGTTGCAGGTTTTTAGTTTTTTGTTGCAGAGAATTTAGTCATTGCGATCGCGGGAGTGTTGTCGCGATCGCATAGAAGTAATTTGTGAGGCAACAATTTTTGTTCAATGCATTCGCGTGGTTAGGTTTGTGATCGCAGAGTGTCATCAGGTAAAGCATCGCGATCGCATTGGTTAATATGCTTTCGCATATAAGGATTTTGGGGCCCTGTGATTTTGCTCTTCACAATCGTATTATTGTGGTTGCGATTGCATATGTCTGGAAAATATAGGCACTTCGTTCGCATGGGTTATGGTGTGTACGCATAGTGCATTTTTGAGGATGTGAAATTTTTTTCATTGCGATCGCAAGGCTTGGGCCGCGATCGCATATAAGGAAGGTACTGTAGGGACAGAAGGGTTTTAAACATATCTTCCGCGATTTTGGGTCATTTTTCTTCCATGGTTGATCATTTTGAGAGCTTCTTGGTGGAGATTGAAGAGAGATTCAAGGAGAATCGATTAGAGGTAAGATTTTTGAACTTAAAACACGATTATATTGTGAAATTGGTCTAGAAATTCATGGAAATTAAGCCTAAAATTGAAAGAACGAGGGCTTGATTTTTGAAATGAAAATTTGGGATTTGAAAGGGTATTTGAACTTCGATTTTGGTAAATTTGATATGCACGGACTCGTGGTGAGACAAAGAATCCGGTGATATGAATTTTGTAATTTTTCGAGAAGTGGGCCCGGGGCTCAAGTTTTGCTAGTTTCGAGATTTTTGCTATTTTTTGATTTTTTTCGATTGGGTATTATTCCATTGGCATATTGTGATGCATTCACTCCGATTTTGGTTATATTCGACGCGTGTGGAGGCCGATTTGAGGGGCAAAGGCGTCGCGAGCTAGAGATTTTACTGGTTTAAGATGAGTAATACTTGTAAATAATATCCTGAGGGTTCGAAACCCCGGATTTGCACATCATAGTGCTGTATTGAGGTGACTTGCACGCCGGATATGAGCGTGGGGTAGAGCACTGTTGGGGATTGTGACTTGGTCCATCTCGATTGTTGATTTTACCGCGTATTTGACTGAAACTACTTGTTATAATCAAACTATGGGTTGATTGCCATGTTTGGGTTTCGTGCCAACTATGTGAATCCTTCGGGAATTTATATTACTATTTTAGCATATCTTGCATATCATTTGGTTTCAGTCCAAGGTTTTAAATACTGTTTTTGCAAACTCAACCATATTCCTAAGTTTTTAAAACTCAAATGATATTTTAAATGATAATTCGGGCAGAGAACTACTGTTTTATAAATGCCCAAGGGACTTATGTTGGTTTCTGGACTGAGCATGGATCGGGCTGCGTGCCGCAGCAGTGATTTCAAAACAGTGGTAACAATGTCACTATATGTTGTAAATTGGTCAGGTAACAATGACTGACCGGTCAGGTAACAATGACTGACCAGGAATTAATCGATGCCACGAGATGGTTTGATATTGTGTTTGGGCTGTAGGAGCCCCTCCGGAGTTTGTACACACCCCTAGTGAGCGCCGTCGACGTTAAATAGATCGGGCTGTATGCCGCAGCGGGTACCGGAGTATACCGTCATATGCATTGCATTGCACTCATGCATTTGTTATTATTTTGTGATGTTTGTCATGACATTCAGCACTCTCATATCATTGGCATCCATGCTACTTCTTGCACTGTTTATCAGATACCCTGGTGTTATTTGTTGGTGGAGTGTTGTGCCCGAGGGGCTGACTTATGTGCTGACTTACACTATCTAATATCGCATTCATTTGCTTAACTGTTGAAAAAGATATTTTCAAAAGAGGTTTTAACTGAGCCCAGATATTTTCTAAAGGATTTCACGGTTTTACTGATTTCTCAAAGGATTGCACTGGTTTATATAGCATAATGGAGTGCCTTATGTGATTTCTTGCTGCTCAGTTATTATTTACTTTTATTACTCACCGAGTTGGAGTACTCACTTTACTCCCTGCACCTCGCGTGCAGCTGCAGGTATTTGTTACCCGGTAGCGGGTTTGAGCTGATTGAGGATTTTGTTATTTTAGCTGAGCAAGGTGACCGCCAGCGTTCGCGGCATCGGACGTTGTCTTTAGAGTTTCCAGAATTTATTTTTGTATATTATTGGGCCTGTAGCTGTGTTCAGGTTTCTTTAGATGCTCGTGACTTGTGACACCCCGGTCGGGTTGTGTTGGGTTGTAAATACTGGTTATTATTGTCGTTAAGCTGTATTTATCCATTCATTTATGTTTAATAATTGTTAAAGAGACGATTTGGGTTAGTTAGCTGGCCTTGTCTTCACGAGAGGCGCCATCACGATCGGGTTTGGAAATAGGGTCGTGACAACTTGGTATCAGAGCCTAGATTACTAGGTCTCACGAGTCATGAGCAGGTTTAGTTGAGTCTTGTGGATCGGTACGGAGACGTCTGTATTTATCCTCGAGAGGTTGTAGAACCTTTAGGGAACTTCACTTTCTTTGAATTCTTATCGTGCGTACTTGATTCAGCTTGAGATATAACTCTTGAAATTGCTTCCTCTTGTCTGTATGCGCACATGAGCGCTCAGTATTATATGTGCCTTGATGGTTTGTGATTTCCCCGATCGAGGGGTGAGATGTTATCTTCATGAGTATGTTGTGCCAGTCTGGAGGACTTGAGGCCGGATCTTTGCCTATGGCTTGAGCACCGAGGTGCTGATTGTGTGAGCAAGTGTTTTGAACTTATATGTTCGGTATTGTCCCTATTAGCCGGAATGGCAGTTGGATATCCATGTGATGAGTATGTTAGTACTGCGAGATGTATCTATATGACTTGGTAGTGACGAAGAAGTCTGCAGGATAATAGACGAACTGTTAAGTGATTCGATTCCTATTGTGATTTGATGTGTAGCCCGAATTATGGGCGCGTGAATAATATTTTCGTATCTCCTAGTTGGGAAGTGAAGTGCATTACACGTGGCGGTATGAGTTCAGACTTAGGAAGACTAATGATTGTGTAACGTATATGATGGTGGAAGGTATGCTGGAGTACTAAATTGAGGTGAAGCAGGTGGGTTATCTCCTACGGAGTGTTCTTAAGTGGTATGGTCCTTATGTGTATGTTAGAAGATCTCATGTGTAATCGAAGAGTACGTGTTGAAATTTGATGAATTCGGGTCGCTCAAGAGAGTGGACTCAACTGACGTGGGGATGAATGTGAGATTTGTAGAGGATTATAGTACTAGATGATCTGTGTTTTCACAACTTGTAAATGATTTGAGTTTAATCTCACTATGGTATTGTGGCATCATTAGAGTAAAAATGTTATGAGTTGTTAAGCGTGTCTTGGTATATGGCTTCGAGCCAAGTTGGGGAGATTGCTGTCGATTAGCTGATTGCACGGTGATGTGCTATGATGGTTCCGGTCTAAGGCATGTTGGCGGATCGGTTCTGGTGGCGAACATTGAGCCGAGGATGGCACGAGTGAAAATAATAGGATGTCTTGAGCTGTTGTTGATAAAGAATGCTCCGTGTATAGAGAAGGGAGATGTTTGTTCGTATTGGAATGAGATCATATCCTGCGGTGTCAGAGTGCTAATAAGGCACGAGTGGTTCTGTTCGTTGAGTCAGGTTATTTGCAGTTTGAATAAGAGTGAATGACTTTCGAGAATGACTCTAATGTGTTCAAGATTCTACATGTAATGATCAGGTGTCTTAAGGTTGTGTATGTGGTCAAGACTTGTGGTATGTTTATGTTGCTTATGGGATTCTATGTATCGGTATCTGGAAAGAAATGGTGACGGATTTAGATTCGCAGGAAGTTCTTCATAGTAGATTAGTTTGGGAATGTGGTGTTTCTGGGAACATTTGAGAGAGTGTTCAGTGGCTCATAGGTTTGAAACAGTGTGGTCTTATGTTCGAGTCTCGTATGGTAGGCCTGGATTGAGGCATTGTGATGCTACAGCAAGGAAGAATATCAAGTTGTGACGAATCAGAATGGAATTTGATAGACGAAATAGCTTGATAATAGACCGAATCGGTATGGTGAGGGTATGAATAATTCTTCATATGTGTTCGAGGTAATGAGCTTCTAAAGGTATTGTGCAGCAAAACTTTTGAGTCCTGACAGTTTGCTTAGCTTGGTTTGGGTAGAAGGATTCAGTCCTGGCAGTTAGCTTGTGCAAATGGAATTTGGAGAGAGTCCTTGTAGGATTTTACCGTGGTTTGGAGATGAATATATTTTCTATGGGTATGCGAAGCATGAAATGTGTAATGATTCTTCTTCTAGATGGGATTGACGGAAGGTCTTGGCTAGATGAGTTGCAGTTCAGTTCTAAAAAGAAGTTCATAAAATTCGTAGGCAACGGGTAGCCTCAGGTAATCAAGGAAATGGTACTGCTAATTGGAAGTGATTTGACGAGAGTATATGTCTCGGAAGAAGGGTAATGTGATTAGGTTGATGATACTTCGGTAGTATTGCGGCACTTTCTTGCTAGATCGACTGCCGATATCTGAGTTTGTTTGATGGCACAGGGGACCTCAGTTGTGTTTGAGTTTTGTAGCTTACAACGCTATATGTAGTTATCATTATGCACTCAGTATGCTTACGACCGATACTCGGTATTTTGTTATAATGAGCAAATTTGGCTCGATGTGCATCTCCCTATGTGAGATATTTGTGTGGATCGTGTGGCACGCCGCCATGGGTATGTTATCTGGATCGGGTTGCACGCCGCAATAGCGTGATGTTGAGAATAGTTTTCCGTATGCTACTTTGTATGCCTTGCTTCCTGGTTTCTAAGGAAAGTCCGTATTGGGTGTTGCTCGGCGAATGACGCATCGGTTGTGTCCTTTCAGGATTATATGGTGTATATTACTTGCTTCACCATGGGTATGATGATTTGTTTGGTTTCCAGATATCAATCGTGTGTGGTTGTCAATTTCGATTATAGTGACTTGAGGTGTCTCATGCGGAGCAGTGGTTGGGTAGGATCGTGCACTGTAGCGAGTCTATATGGCGATATGACCTTACGGGTTAGACTTGTGTGCTCTATTCTATGATGTGAGACGGATTCTCAGCTTTGTGTTGTAACGATATTGATGAGCTTGAGGTAAATCTCTTCCATTTGAGTCATTTGTCCTGATTTGAGTATGTTCAGACCGTTCCTTAAGGGGTCGTTTGGTTACCGGTTAGAGTTATGCAGTTATTAGTTATGCAGGTATTAGTTATGCAGTGATAAGTTATGCAGGGAATAGTTATGTATGTATT
This sequence comes from Nicotiana glauca, assembly GCA_026770625.1. Classification (NCBI taxonomy): domain Eukaryota; kingdom Viridiplantae; phylum Streptophyta; class Magnoliopsida; order Solanales; family Solanaceae; genus Nicotiana; species Nicotiana glauca. The sequence goes on along the minus strand of MU670121.1, from coordinate 11,703 downwards.
AGTTATGCAGGGATAAGTAATGCAGAGATAATTTTTTTGAATGTTTGGTTTGTTATATTAGAAATTGATATACATTATATAAAATTTAAAGTAAAATGCTTGTTTACAACTATGCCCCCCTTCTTTTGCATTGTTTTTTCTCCACTTTCCATTTATTTAAGCAAATTAATAAAAGATATATTCAAAAAAAAAATCCTCAATAAAAGATATATTCAACTAAAATAACACGAATTAAAAATGAAGAACATTTTGTCATTCTTGACTAAAGCCTCGGAAGCAGTTCTTGAGAACAAACTTCCAAGTAGAAATTAATTAACCCAGGGAAGCCTTATGTGGAAAATGATAGGGGTAAATTTATCATTTTAATATTTTATCCATGTATTACTAATACATGTATTAGTTATTCCATCTTCTACCCTGCATAAAATAACATACATATTGAGTCATAACTTATACATGTATTATTTATGCATAATTGAAAATTGTCAACCAAACATGGTATTAGTTATGTAGAATTTTATACAACATAACTAATGTCTACCAAACATGGTATAAGTTATGCTATCCCTTATACATGTATAACCCTTCTTCTAACCAGCTACCAAACGACCCCTAATGGTGCATGCATTATGCAAGTTGTGGCTTAGGCCTATATTGAGGTGTGATACCACCAGAGTGGTGTGTTGGATTCGAGGTGGTCATTGGAGTCATTAATGAATACGAACAGATTTGATTCCAGCTGGTTAGAAGGATAATATCGAGGTTTGGCCCGGAAATCTATTGTGGAATTAGTCAAAAAGGAAGTGGCTTCATGTATGGGTAATCTGAGGGATGGTTACGGTTTATCGCGTGTTCTATTTATCGTTAGCAGTATATGAAAGTGTTGGAATAAGACTTTAGCTAATAAGAGATTTTCTATCGGTATTTGGTTATTATGGGCAACTGCCGTGAATAGAGTCTATCGTTTCGAGTGTTTGGATTATGTGGTATATCATATGGTTCCACCTGAGGTTGCAAGTAGGGGTGTACAAACCGAACCGAAAAACCGCACCAAACCGAAAAGTCAAACCAAACCGACTAAAAAACCCGACTCAGTTTGGTTTGATTTGGTTTGGTATTGAAATAAAAAATCCGAACCAACCGGACATATAAATATATAATTTTTATATATATTATTTAAGATTTTATATAAAATTTTCTTTAAAAAATGTCTAGAAATATTTGAGATTCTCTTGCGGGATATAAATTTGAATAGAATATGAAGTGCTCCATATTTATTGACCTTAAATAATGAGTTGTATGATCAGCTTCTTATCAAGTGTTACTAAAATACATCTATCTCTTTGTTCTTAAATATTCATAGCATATGTTAAGATGTATTAAATTCTTATATCTTTTTCGAATGTGAAGTGGTTATTAATATATATAAAGGTATCATATTGATTTTTATGTTTAATTACTAAATTCGGATAACCTGAAAGTGTATATCAACGAAAAATCATTGTCAGACAACTAAAAAAATTATTATGTGTTAACTAATAGAATTCTCGCATAAGAATATTTTAATTAATAATATGTTTGTCAAATTTTTATATTTTTACTAAATATATGTATATATATCAAATATTTAACAAAGTAAGATTGAAATAATATGTAAGTAACAAAAAACCCGATAAAACCGAACCAATCCAAACCGATATAGTTGGTTCAAAACTGAACCAACCCAGTCCATGTACACCCCTAGTTGTAGGTATGATTTATTACAGCTGGTTCAGGTTTATTCTGAGTATTAACGTGAGGTTCTGATTTTGAGTACGACTTCGGAAAGTGCAATGTGGTCCTATGGTTTATGGTTTAGATGGACTGTGAAATTTTATCTATATTGTGTTATCGGATCTATGCGAGATAGGGTGACGAGGGATCACCCTAGGTTTATGCTTGGTAAGGTCGTTCAGCTATTGGGTTGCTTCTAGTACAACTCTGGGTACGCTCGAGGACGAGCGTTTGTTTAAGTTGGGGAGGATGTAACGACCCAACCCGTCATCTCATGTGTTACTGCTCTGTTTTCCCCGTTTCATGCTTCTTCATGTTTCGTTATCGGTATGTGGTGTGTTAGAGTTGATTTGGATTGATTTTGATAAGAAATGAGACACTTAGTCTCTTTAAGGAAAGCTTAAGTTCAAAAAGTCAACCGAATGTTGACTATTGAGTTAGAGGGCTCAGATGTGATTTTCGGTGATTCACTTAGCTTCGGGGGATGATTTGTGACTTAGGAGTGTGATCGGAATTGATTTTGGAGGTCCGGTGTAGAATTAGGCTTGAATTGGCGAAGTTAGTATTTTGGCGAATTTCGGTTGATAGGTGAGATTTTGATCCGAGGATCGGAATGCGATTCCGAGAGTTTCTGTAGCTTCGATATGTGATTTGTGATGTGTGTGCAAAATTTTAGGTCATTCAGACGTTGTTTGGTTGGGTTTTTGATCGAATGCGTGTTTCGGAAGTTTTTAAAGAACTTAGGCTTGAATCCGATGTGAATTGATGATTTTAGTGTTGTTTGATGTGTTTTGATGATTGGAAAAAGTTTAGGTAATGTTTTAAGACATGTTGGTGCTTTTGGTTGAGGTCCTGGGGGCCTCGGGTGAATTTCGGATGGTCAACCGGACCAATTTTGGCACTTGGGAGTTGCAGGTTTTCAGTCTTTTGTTACAGATAATTTAGTCATTGCGATCGCGGGAGTGTTGTCGCGATCACATAGAAGTACTTTGTGAAGCAGCATTTTTTGTTCAATGCATTCGTGTGGTTTGGGTTGCGATCGCATAGTGTCATCAGGTAAAGCATCGCGATCGCATTGGTTAATATGCGTTCGCATATAAGGATTTTAGGGCCCTGTGATTTTGCTCTTCGCGATCGCATTATTGTGGTTGCGATCGCATAGGTCTGGAAAATATAGGCACTGCATTCGCATGGGTTATGGTGCGTTTGCATAGTGCATTTTTTAGGCTGTGCAATTTTGTTCATTGCGATCGCAAGGCTTGGGCCGCGATCGCATATAAGGAAGGTATTGTAGCGGACAGAAGGGTTTTAAACATATCTTCCGCAATTTTGGGTCATTTTTCCTGCATGGTTGATCATTTTGAGAGCTTCTTGGTGGAGATTGAAGAGGGATTCACGGAGAATCGATTGGAGGTAAGATTTTTGAACTTAAAATATGATTATATTGTGAAATTGGTCTAGAAATTCATGGAAATTAAGCCTAAAATTGGAAGAACTAGGGCTTGGTTTTTGAAATGAAAATTTGGGATTTGAAAGGGCATTTGAACTTCAATTTTGGTAAATTTGATATGCACGGTCTCGTGGCGAGACGAGGAATCCGGTGATATGAATTTTGTAATTTTTCGAAAAGTGGGCCCGGGGCTCGGGTTTTGCTAGTTTCGAGATTTTTGCTATTTTTCGATTGTTTTCGATTGGGTATTGTTCCATTGGCATATTGTGATGCATTCGCTCCGATTTTGGTTATATTCGACGCGCGTGGAGGCCGATTTGAGGGGCAAAGGCATCGCGAGCTAGAGATTTTACCGGTTCAAGGTGTGTAATACTTGTAAATGATATCCTGAGGGTTCGAAACCCCGGATTTGCACATCATAGTGTTGTATTGAGGTGACTTGCACGCCGGATATGAGCGTATGGTAGAGCACCGTTGGG
>MU670118.1:109732-124681 GCA_026770625.1 Nicotiana glauca | reverse complement strand
ACTCTTTTTACGCTTATATAAATATTCCCTTTCGCCGGGAGTATGTTTAAGCACCGTAAAAAAGAGGTGTGACAGTCACCATCAAGAATAAATATCCTTTGCCTCGGATAGATGATTTGTTCGACCAATTGCAAGATGCAAGGTTTTTCTCCAAGATTGATCTACGGTTCGGGTATCACCAATTGAAGATTAGGGAGCAGGATATTCCCAAGACCACTTTCAGAACTCGCTATGGTCACTTTGAATTCTTGGTCATGTCCTTTAGGCTAACCAATGCCCTGGCAACTTTTATGGATCTTATGAACCAGGTCTTTAAGCCATTTCTAGACTCCTTCGTGATAGTTTTCATTGACGACATCCTTGTTTATTCGTACAGCCGGGAGGATCATGCCGGTCACCTCAGGGTAGTTTTGCAGACTCTTCATCAGTACCATTTGTATGCTATATTTTTGAAATGTGAGTTTTGGTTAGAGACCGTTGCCTTTTTAGGTCATGTTGTTTCTAGTGAAGGGATTCAGGTAGACCCCTAGAATATTTTAGCAGTGAAAGATTGGCCTAGAACCACGACCCCGACGGAGATTCGTAGCTTTTTGGGTTTAGCACGGTATTATTAGAGGTTGTGGAGGGATTCTCTACCCTCGCCTCCCCATTGACTAAGTTGACGTAGAAATCAGTTAAGTTCCAATGGTCCGATACTTGTGAGAAAGGTTTTCAGGAATTGAAGTCAAGGTTGACCTTGGCACTGATATTGACCTTGTGGTTTATTGTGATGCCTCTTGGGTAGGTTTGGGGTGTGTGTTGTTGTAACATGGGAAGGTTATAGAGCATGCTTCGATGTAGCTCAAGAATCACGAGTAGAATTATCCGATGCATGATTTGGAGCTTGCAGCAGTTGTGTTTGCTTTGAAAATATGGCAGCATTTTCTTTATGGGGTCCATGTGGATGTGTTCTCAGACCACAAGAGTCTCCAGTATTTGTTCAAGCGGAAGGAATTGAATTTATGGCCGCGACGATGATTAGAATTGCTCAAGGATTAAGATATGAACATATTGTACCATCCAGGGAAGGCGAACGTGGTGGCTGACGCTCTCAAGCGGAAGTCTATGGGTAGTTTGGCTCATTTGGGAGCGGATCAAAGGTCCTTGGCTCGGGAGGTTTATCAATTGGCCAGTCTTGGGGTTTTCATTTTGGTCTCAAACGAAGGGGATGTTATGGTGCATAGTGGAGCAGAATCGTCACTTGTAGCGGATGTCAAGGAAAAGCGGTTTGTTGATCCAACATTAGCTCAGATGAAGGAAGCAGTTTTGAACAACAAGACTTCCGCATTTTCACTCGGCAGCGAGGATGGTGTATTGCAGTGTCAGGGTAGGCTATGTGTTCGATGTTGATAAGCTTTTGGAGAGGGTAATGGCGGAGGCTCTTAATTCCAGGTATTCCGTGCACACAGGTTCTACAAAAATATATCGTGATCTCAAAGAGATTTATTGGTGGAACGGCATGAAGAAGGTTGTGACTTTGTATCTAAGTGTCCGAATTGTCAGCAAGTAAAAGTTGAGCATCAGCGGCCCGGTGGGTTAACTCAGCTTATAGAAATACCAATGTGGAAATGGGAAATGATCAACATGGATTTTGTGGTGGTGTTACCTCGCACTCAGCGCAAATTCGACTCAATTTGGGTAATAGTGGATCGACTCACCAAGTCAGCTCAGTTCTTGCCAGCCAAGTCCACCGATACTACATAACAATATGCTAAGTTATATATCAAGGAGATAGTAAGGCTTCATGGAATGCCACTTTCTATTATCTCAGATCAAGGGCCCCAATTCACACCTAATTTTTGGAAGAAATTTCAGCAAGGTTTGGGTACTCAGGTGAATCTCAGCACAACTTTCCATCCACGGACTGGCGGTCAAGCAGAGCAGACTATTCAGACACTTAAAGATATGTTGCGGGCTTGTGTCTTGGATATCAAAGGTAATTGGGATGATCACTTGCCGCTTATAGAATTTGCTAACAATAATAGTTTTCATGCTAGCATTCAGATGGCCCCATTTGAGGCATTGTACGGAAGGAGGTGTAGGTATGTGATTGGATGGTTTGAATTGGGTGAAGCAGAACTGATAGGGCCAGATCTTATGCACCAGGCAATGGAGAAAGTTAAATTCATTTAGGAATGGATGAAAACCGCTCAAAGTCGCCAGAAATCCTATGTGGATGTTCGTTGAAGAGAATTGAAATTTCAAGTTGATTATTGGGTGTTCTTGAGGGTATATACTATGAAGGGAGTCGTGCGATTCGTGAAGAAATGGAAGTTAAGTCCTAGGTATGTCGGACCATATCAGATCGCTCAACGGATAGGGCAGGTGGCTTATAGGCTAGAATTGCCTCCTGAAATGTCATTAGTGCACCCGGTGTTCCATGTGTCCATCTTCAAGAAAGTGGTTGGAGATCCATCCACCATTGTGTCAGTCGAGACCATCGAGGTTAATGAAGATTTGTCATATGAAGAGGTTCTGGTTGCTATCCTTGATAGGCAAGTTCGTAAATTGATAAATAAGGAGTTGCCTCAGTTAAAGTATTATGGCGAAGTCAACGAGTTGAGGAAGCCACATGGTAAGCGAAAAACGAAATAAAGGCAAAATAACCCTATCTGTTTGAACAAGTCTAGTTGTAATCATGTGAACTCTTATCCCTAAACAAATTGATATTTTTTCCAAATTGGTGCAAAGACACCCCACATTTTCTTCCTAAATGCCTTACTATTGAAATCCCTCTTGTAGTGTAAGAATTGTATATGTTGTGATTGTTTAAGGAATGTGAACCTCTTTTTGGTAAATAAAAGTTTGATAAAATCTCATGCGATAAGTAAACAACTAATGGTAGTATAGATTGGTAATGATTTATTTATATGCATGTAGTATGTTGAAGCGGTTAAATTATGTGGGACTCATTGAAATGACTAATTTATGTTCAAAATGTAGCAAGTCATTTAATATATGCAATTGTTGAGGTAAAGAATTGTATACCAGCTGTAGGGGTAACTGTAATTGTGTAATGGTACTTGGAAGTGTGTTTCAGGGGCTCTCTGACATGTAGATATGTCAAAATTACAAAGGAAACTCTGGCAATATTTTTTTTTCTTCTTTTTAAAAAATAGGGGAGTTGGTGAAAATTAGGAGTCTGCATATCATGTTTTCAAGTAGCTCGTAGTGTCAAGTTCCGAATATGTGTTAGGAACAGGTAAGACTCTTCCTGGCGATCGCAAAGTTGCAGCGGCTCAGGCCCTTTGTACTGATCTAAGCATTTAAAAATCAAAGAATTAAGTTTTCTTGAAAAGTGCTATTTTGCGGTCCAGAATGCGGTCACAAATCTAGTATCCGCATTTCTGCCGCAGATTGAATCAGAGGTTTAGTTAAAATTAAGGTCAAAATGCGGTCCATTATGCGACCGCATAACTGATATGCGAACCGTATTTATACCTCAAAATGAATCAATGTGTCAGTCAAATTTGAGGTCAAAAATGCGGTGCATTATGCGACCGCAAATTCTGTATGCGGACCCCATTTTCACCGCAAATCCAAACAGTAGGATTGGATTTTTGGAGCACTTTTGCGGTCCATTCCATGGACCGCATTTCATCTATGTTATCGCAAATGCGATCTCATACCTAACTCATGCTACTATTTTTCTAAAATTTTAAACCCGACCCCTTTTTAATAAAATACCCAACCCCTCATTTTAATGATATTTCTGAACCAAGTAAGAGAGAGGATAGAGAGGGTTCTTCAGAGAGAAAGTCATCTTCATCAATTTGATCTTCAAAACTATCATGGCCGGGAAATTTCAAAGTGATTGTCTTCATCCTCATTCTTGCAGGTAAATTCCCTAACCCTTTTCATTGATTTTCAGGTGTAAACTAAGGTGGGGAGTCTCATGCATTGATTCTTAAAATAATGGTTAAAAACATATATGCATGCCTTTTTAAAACCTAAAATCTAGGAAGAGTAATTGGTTAGGAGTAAAGGATAGTACAAAGAGGGGTTGATAACCTAAATAAGTTCGAGTAGCAATTGTGAACTTCAATTCTAAGTCATTTGTGTTAACTTGTGCACTAGATTGATGTTGCTAGACTATTTGGTGAGTTGAAAATAGAAGTTAAAGGGGGATTTGGCTCCAGGTATGTATGGCTAACCTTGACCTTTGTAAAATCACCTTGTTTGGTGTACGAATATTTGGTATGTGGTATCTACGTGGATTATTTGTGAAATTCTTGTGATTGGTAGTATTTGAGTGTTCGTGGTTAAGTCTACCGATATAATGGTGTAAGTAATTGGCAATAACCCAAATGTGTGGTTGTGAACGTGTTATGTGGTAAGAGTTGAGAAACAAATGATGAAAGAAATTGTAATTGATGCAATCGAAACAACTATGGTAATGACATGTTTGTCTTGTTGTGGGAAACTATCGTGGTGAGTTAAATTGCATCGGAACTGTTGAATATTATGGAAGAGGTATTGATTGTGATGGAAATTCTTTGTGAATTGTTGTTGTTGTTCCTTGAGATTGATGTTGTCATTCTTTGTGAATTGTTATTGTTGTTGTTGTGTTGTTTGTGAATTGTGATTGTTCGGTGGGATCGGGTTACGCGTCGCAACACGAAGTAATAAGGTATGGGTTGTGGTGACAAGGGCAGCCGAGGTAATAATGGGGGCCGACGTAATAAGGGTGGAAAGTGATCGAAATCACTATTGAAAGGAAAATATGAGAAAGTTGTGAAATCATTGATGTGAAAATGTTGAAGGGGAACCAGAGAGATTGTAAACTTGTTTGGCTTGATTTTTTCTTTCCATGTGTATTTGATTGTTGATTCCATTACTACTTGTTACTTGTGTATGGTTTGAGTTTACTTAGGGCAAAGTTTGTTCATGCATACCAGTACAATTCAAATATACTGACGTCCCTTCTTCCGGGGGCAATACATTTGTGTTATGATTGTAGGTGGATCCATAGCAGGTACTTCAGCCCACTGACCGTAGCTCCCCTTCACTTTCCGTCAGCTGTATTGGTGAGCCCCTCTACTCTCGAGGCCCTGCGTGGCTCATGCCGCTTTTTTTTCATTTCAGAGTCTTGTTTTGGTTTTTGTGTAAGGTATAGCCGGAGCCTTGTTACCGGCAAGTATTGTATCATCCTTTTGTATCCTAGAGGCTCCGCATGCAGGAAATGTGGGTTATAAACTTATGTAAATATGTATTTGGTACGTTGGGCGATGTAAGTTGTAAACCACACTGAGTAATCATGTATGTTATGTATGTTTTTTAAAGAGGGTGTTTTAATTATAAATGGCTAATTCCTTTGATTAATGAGAAATGAAAGTACGAGGCAACACGTGGGATAGGTAAGGCACCCAGGTCCGCTTGACTAGGGCTACCCGGTCGGGCGCCGGTCATGTCCCTCTGTTTGGGGCATGATAGAAACGATCCGAGCTACTGCACATCTCGTAACAACAAGGTAGTAGCCCGAAGACCACACCTTTGAGGAACCTCCGATTGTCCCAGATTCAACAAGACGCAACCGGCAAGGAAACCTCACCAGATAGAGCTCGACTACAACATTGCAGTTCCAAGCATAGTGGTCACCATAAGTAAAGCCAGGAACTCTGGGTGGCTCAGATCTATTCAACCAAAACCCCTCCAAGGAAACCGTGGCCCGCCACGAGAATTACAAAATGCTCGGGGTTACAGACCCAAAAGAGCAGCAACTACGCCATCCAAGAAAGGTAACCACACAGCACCATCATGCAAGCAAACTCGGATCCAGCTCCGTGTACAAGGGGAAATCAAACATAGCAGAGTCGGCAAGCTGCGTCATATCGTCACAACCATTAAAGTATGGCGGCATCCGGCTAAGATCCGTCGAACATAGAATGCAAGTACCTGTCACCGAAAATGCATGGTTCCTGGGAATACTCCCAAGGACACTCTCTCGCTCGAGAAAAAGGATGCCGAGACTCCACCTCGGCATCGCATTAACGTATTGGTAATCCCTTTTTTCGTTCAAACTCATTTTCAAATATAACATATATTTGTGATCACAGGTGTATGAGCCAAAGTTATACCGACGATGTCGGGCCAAAGACAATAGGACAACCCGGACCAATGTCGCTCTCGGGCCGGATCGCTAATATTTCCGCAATGGCAATATCCACAACGACCAAATCGCTCCCCTTGCGCGGCCTGGCCGAGCTCGGGCCGAATTTCCAATATGTTCGCAATGGCAATATCCACAACGACCAACTCGCTCCCCTTGCGCGGCCCGGCTGAGCCCGGGCTAATACGTCAAGCGATGCAGGGCGCAGATGCATTGCACAGACAACGGCAAATACATCGCCTGGGAAGCAATTTCGGACCTACTCCCCTAAAGGTGTGAAATCCCATGACAAACCCATAGTCAAAGCATCTAGCTGCAAGTGACAGGAGGAGATCCCTCACTTTATGGCCGAGATCGGCATTGCCCTGAAATGAATTCAAAGGGTAAGGACAATCCCGTCCTCGGCCAGGCATAGCCGATCAAGGAATACGAATGCCATGGGGCTTACTCCCCGGAACAAAATTTTCCTTTTATCATTTCCTTTTCTTTCTTGTTGCTAATTTGTACGTAGGAAGCCAGCCGAGGTATTCAGTAGCTCTGGATACCGCTCGACGATCCGCGACCACCACGGGGCGGCCGAGCATTTTCTTCAATCGGGTTTCTATCAAGAAGAACGTTCCACCAATGAGATTATTAGTAGAAATGCATGCCCCTAGGGAAGGGACACGACAAGTCCATGATCTCTCTCTGTATTTTCCAATATGGAATCATACAAGCACATCGGATAATCAGGGAAGTCACACCCATGTGGACAAGACTCACAGCAACAGGACAACATGTATTTACAGCTTATATTTTTGCCAAGAAATAAAGAATATTTTCTAAGCATTCGATGCCTCGAAGAAAAATATTTTTGCTTATCCACGAAGATTTTAACTATTCAGCACTCCCACGACCCCAAGGTCGGGACTCTGGGATCATGAAGCCCTCACGATATGGCTACAAGTTTGTAAAATGCGGTATTCAAGCCTAAACTGAACTGATATATTCGAAGACTCAAAATGAGCAATTTGACAACTTGCGCGACCCCAGGGTCGGAACTTCGGGCTCACCAAGCCTCCGAAAAATAGTTCCGAGCTCATGAGAAGCTATCTTCAAGCGAACTCAATGACTTGAATACTGTCGCCAATCACCACGCACTGGAAAATCTGAAATTGTATGACCCTAACGGGAAGCCTCGACAAAAACATATCTATTCTCCATAAACTGTAAGACCTCAACAGGCATGGCAAACTATAAGACCTCTACACGCATGAAAAATCCCGCAGTTTAGGCTATACGTTGCATTTTTAAGAATCCCTAAAGGGCATACCCTCAGTGTACATGACTAAAACTGCTTCTCGGGATCAAATACGGCCCCGGCCAAATGCACATGACTACGGTCAAAATGGCTGCTACAAGCCAAAAAACGCAACTTGGGGACACCCGACTGTTGCCAAAAAATCCTCCAAATCTACTTCGGAATGAATCGGTTATACACAAGCTTCCCTCATTAGGAAAAAAACGAGCGCCGACCACGTCCGGTCCAAAATCGCAAAAGCATCTATCTACTTGACCTATGGGCTATGAACCTTCCGAGGTGCTCAAAACATCACCGACTAAGACATGAAATCGATGTTCTTTTTGAACCGATGATGGGTCAGGCAAAATAGTCAATAAGACCTTAACGAGAGGAAACAAAGCATAAAATAAGCCTCCGGGCCTCACATCAAACAGCGTAAGTGCCATTGTTGCTGTCTAAGCAAAGCCTTCCAGGCCTCACACCGAAAGGTCTCTATGATCATCAGCTGGAAAATCGACAACTTGAGGATTAAAGTTAGCTCGAATCGTAACCTGATTCGGAGGCCAGATCCAAAATAGTTAAACTAAGAAAAGCCTCCGGGACTCATATCAAAAGGTGCATGCGACCGGACAGCGTAAGTGCCATTGTCGCCGGCTAAGCAAAGCCTTCGGACCCCATATCAAATGGTCTCTATGACCAAACAGCGTAAGTGCCATTGTCACCGGCTAAGCATGCCTCTGGGCCTCACACTAAATGGTCTCAACGATCAAGCAATGTGAAAGGCCACCATCGCAGGCGGAGAGCTCAAATGAGATTCAAGGGTCGACGACAGCTCGAGTCGCAACGCGAATTGGATACTGAACCCAAAAATCAAACTACTCCATAAAAAGCTTGGAATTAATGCCGCTTTCTCCAACCGGAACCTCTAAAAAGATCAAAGGGTCAGTTTCAACAAGAATCGCAACGCGACTCGAAGACAGGACACGAAAAATCGCCAAACTCCCAAGGGTAGAGAATGAAAGTAATTATCACCAGCCCAAATGGGCTCGAGGGTAAAATAAGCTCGAGTCAGGATCCCGACTCAGAGACTAAGCTCGAGGGAAATTCAATCATGATACGCCTAAAAAGCACGGCCTAGACGACGCTATCAACGGTCCCGATAAATCTCCAAGCTGCGCGCCCACAAAAATATCTTCGATCCATGAGTGTAGAGGGTCATCACCCTCTGCCCATGTAGCCGGGAAAAAGCTGGAAGGCCAATCAGAGCTCGAGCCATAGCACGACTCAGGGACCAATTCCATAAATCGGTCTACGCGATCAAGAGCAACGATAGAAAAAAAGGTACAGAAGGAATACTGCTTTAAAATTCATCTTACATTACATACGACAAAAAAATTCTCCACCTACAGACATGCCCAGCGCGCGCCGGCAACCAAGTCACAAAATGGTAGGATCTATATTATTACGCGCAATGGGCTACAACCCGTCAAGATCTCCCTCTACAACGCCCACGAGGGGTGACCAGGTGTCGCGCTCATCCGCCCTTGCTTGAGCCAATTCCCCCCGAAAGAGTAAAACCTCTTACTCTAACTTCCTCGAGCATTTCTCTCATGGATCGGCAGCGAACATACTTCTCTATTCTCTTCTCACGATCAAGGGTTTGCCTTAACTCAGATTGAGCGTTAGCAGCATCTTTTATGCAAATCTCCATCTCACGATCCACCCTGGTAAAGCTCAGCGCCGCTTCCGCTCGGGCATCAATTATCTTGGCCCTGACCTTATAAAGGTCAGACTCCAGTCTCTCGATCATATCCGCCTGAACCTTGGAATTACTACGGGATAAGTTAAGCGGGGCCTCGAAGGCAGAGATCTTGGCTGAGGCACTCATCTTCTCCAAGGGTTGAGCCCACACTTGGCCCCTTAATTCCTAGATAGCTGCCCTGATACAGTTCACATCACCTTTAAGGTACTCCAAGGCCTCTGCCTTTTATGCAGCTGATATTGCGGGAGGAATTAGCCCTAAAATCAGAAAGAAGCGAAGAACGGACTACAGAAAATTACCTGATCAATCAAATACCTCTCATAGTTTGAGCTCTGATACGCGTCATATCGACAATGCTGCAGCTCAACCTCTTTCTCCTTGTAAAGAAGCCTAAGGGATTCTCCATCATCCCGAACCCTCTAGAACCTGGCCTTTTAATGAAACAACTCGGACTTAAGCCTATCACAGGCCTGCGCAGGAAAGATTCAATAAGAGGAGGAAGACGATGGGTATGAGAGAATTATGCACGAACTCACCGTGAAGTGAAGATGGCAGGTTTTCACCAAATCAAAACACACTCCTGATAGTACCGCTCCTGTAACCCCGGAAAAACCGGCCCCGGGCATGTCATGCTTACTCGATGGAGCCGCTTGACGAGAAACAGGCGCCCGGGAACAGCAGACTCGGGTGATGCCCCGTCTTCAGAAATACGAGCCAGACCAGTGCCGCTAAAAGCTCCTTCGCATGATGTGTCCCAGACCCTCTTGCTACACTCGTCTCTTGGCTCAGAGGCCAACGAATCCATCTCTTCTTCGAGAAAACATTGCCTCATCCAAAGGAACCGGACGATATCTACAAAAACATCGAATCTAGCATAAATGATATGCGAAAATGCCACCTCGAGTACATATCGGCAGAAGAAAAGCAACACATGCATGTTCCTTGATGGTACATTCCCCACCTGATGCGAGACATAGATCGCCACCTGTGTTAGTCGCAAGATGAATGGGTCACCAGCCTCCTAACCTAGCCTGGTAAATCATGGACTTGGCTCGGCACCCATAAAGTTGCTGCAATAAGGGAAATATCACTGATTACTGGACCGATTTTTGCCATGAACAAAATTCGAAGGAATGGTAAAGCGCCTCACTTACGTGCGTTATTACACCCTTCAGGGAATGGCAAAAACTCCACAGGAATGATATCGGTCGTCCTAACTCGGACACACCAACTTGCCCACTCTTGATCTCCACCCTCATCATCGTCAACAACGAAGGGAGTGGGCGAGTGACCCCTTAAGGTTAGCAGTCCTTGTTGGTGGAAAGGCCTATACAGCCTGATGATATGGTCGAGCAAGAATTCAAGTCCAACTTTTTCTGCAAAGAATCTCATCATCAGCACCTTTCGCCAAAATGACAAATGAATCTGCGCTAGGGTAACCCGATACTTCAAGCAAAAGTCGAGCATGACCTTATTAAGAGGGAAAAATACAAAAGGGTGTAGGTACACGCTCAAGAACCCATCAGTAGAGTCTGCGATGCCTTCACGTGGGGAAAGCACCCACAGTGTCATCCACTCGCTTCACCCACTGTATCGCATCACCATCTCTAGGTATTCCTCTCTCATCAAGGACGCTGTGTCCAAAGCGAAGTCCTTCGAATCTCCAACACCGACAACGACATTCCCGGCTCTTTGCCTTAACGGTTCCGAAGTGGTCGCTATAATTGAAGTAGAACAAACAAAATAAAGCAAAGAACCACAGACGTTTTTTGCCCTTTCAAAGATAGAGGATCTCTATGCCGAAATAGAAGAACAGCTGCCCAAAAATAGTGAAACTCACAAAAAGGCCAAAGCCACCCCTCTTAAATACAAAAGGCAGCAGCGAGTCACCTACCAGATGTAAGCTCCAGGAAGCCAATGTCCTCGATACGGATCAATGGGTCAATACCCAACCCAGGAAACATCCTCTAACAGGCGACCAAGCTTAAGGGCCCACACAAATTATATCCATACTCCAGGTAGCGTTTCACATTTTAACGTCGAGAAGCAGGGTCACGATGAGCCCCATAGCACCGATGCCAGACGTGAGGCGCGCGCCCGGGATCGCGATTCCCTCTCCGGAGGAGTAAATTCGGTAAGCTTCGATCTCCAAAGCTCAACGATGCCCCAAGGAAACGCCCCGCACATAGGCAAACTCCTCGAATATAAGCCATTCTTACACTCTTTGAAAGAGTTATCTGCATAAAATTCAACTGGACCTACCGAGGCATCCAAGGATGACCTTCATCTGGGGTCTTGTTCTCGAACGCTCTGAAATTTGATGCAAGATCTCCAAACGAACCAGCAGGCCTCGACAGCTCGAGCCTATCCGGTCGGTCCCTCATCAAGCTAAAGTATAACAAAAAAGAATGCAGGAAAGAGCCTTGCCAATTAGCTGGAGACCAAAACAAGCTATCACAACAAGCTACAACGACCCATAAGCAATAGAAAGCATTTGAAAATCCTGAAGGTCGTGAAAGCAAACAAGTGCCAAAGGAGAAGCAAAAATCTATCTCATGTGGCCCGAAAGGACCATCTACACCCAGATCAATTAGGGCTCCAGGGTACCCGAAGACGACCTACAACCGGGGAAGTGACCCCGGAGGGCCTAGAACTCAATGCGCGATCTCCAAATAACTTGGGAGACTCTTATAAGAACCAACCCATCAGATCGACCAAAAGTTGTCCCGAAGGACGCCAATGGGACCGAAAAAACCCATGTCGATCGGTGAGAAATCGAAACAAACACTGACGCCCAAATTAAAAATTAGCAATCAACAACACAAAAAGATACATCCGAAGGGCCTGAAAAGGCATGAAAGCATACAGAAACAAAGTAAGTTCGAAAGCGGAGGTCAACAAAGTTCATTTCTCATTTATGATGTTTTCGAGTACAAAAGCCCCTAAGAGGTTTCAACGTTCGATTACACAGCCCCGGAGGGTCATCACATACAAAGTACAAAAGCCTACCCATATATGAAACAGAATACATGAAGAAGGTGCCTCAAATCTACTCTACCCTCGAAGGAAGTATCTCCAGGATCGCCCTGGGAGCCCAATCTCAGCTGTCAACTTTGACGTGGTCGAGGAAGAGCAACCAGGTAGCAGGAAAGGACGACAAAGAGCCATAACTCTCTGATGCTCAATGATCATCTTTGGCCAAGGAAGCTTCGAAGAGATAGAAGGACAAACAATTCTCGGATTTGCTTGCACGGCTACTTCAAATACAGTTCTTCAAGCATCGAGTTGTGCAAGCTCCCAGCTCGAGCGGAGTTCCACGTAGAGCCAGGGTATGAAGGTGAGAAGCAATGGATATTCCGATCCCCCTTTTAAGTAGTGGTGCATAATCCGAATAGCCATATACGCAAAGGTGAAACCAACTCTCCACCTATCGCCATCTCGAGCCAATGGTAGCAGCAGCAGCCAACGTACCAACGACCGCAGCAATATTGGAATGACATGTTTATGTTCAATAAAGGAAGGCCCCAGCAGAAGGCCTCGACGCGAATCGAAAGATCTCCTCTGAACAACCTTGAGATAGAAAGCTACCATCACGATAATCAAAGGCAAAAGAAGATGATTGGAAGGAAGAAGTGTAGACATGTGATTTTTGACCCTCCCCAAGATTTTTTATATTTTAGCATGTAAATATGTAATTTAGGCCTAATATAGATTTTTAAATAATTTTGAGTCTTTTACTTTATTTTATTGCAAGAAAATGAAAATTACAAAAAAAATAGTTTCATTAATATTTTTGTAGTCAATTTTAATTTTGAAAACATACCAAAAAATAGTTTATTTTAAAAATAGTAGGGCTAATTAATATTTGTAATAATATTTCTATATGGATTGATTTTTAGTTAATTGGGTTAGTTTTAAACAAAGCTAGTTATAAGACCCAAGTTTCAAGCCCATAATTCTTAGGCTCATACCTCTAACCTAATCCCTAACCCTATATAATAGTACCTAACACCTAAAATAAACCTAGACTCTAAAAAATACACGATCCGCCATTTTGAGGACCTGAGCCTTTCTTCGACACAATACAAGATCTAAAATCTTGAAAGAACAAAAAGAATAAAAAGTTCACCTGCATCCATACACGAAAACATATCCAAAAAAAGATACAAAGACAAAAAAATGGCTATAGACCTAAGAACGCTAGGAAAAATCTGAGAGGTCTAACAAAAGGTAGCCGCAAAACGAGATCTTCCCCTACTCGTCTTCTTCGTTGGAAACACTGAAAATATATACACAAAAAATGAAAGGCAGCTATTACACCCGTTGAACAAACACCCCATCCTCTCACAAGAAAGCAACCAACGGACAACAAAAACGATTTTTCTTTCTCCAATCTTCACGCTCGTCAGTTCTGCAAGCGATGATCATTCACTGCTGTGCAAATATTGACTTGGTGGCTTGGAGTGAGTGTGTCGTTCGAGTCGCACGAGGATGCCGATGAGTTTTTCCGACCAAGTTTCGGCTATAGTTCCTATTCACACATCACTATTACAATCGGAGAGGACATCATTTTAAGGTCCATCTTTTACTCTGTTTTTTTTTTTTTTAATTTTCTGTTTTTTGATTTTACCTCTCATGATTAAGAATGCTGATGAGGAAAAGTTACGTTGAAATTTAAAGATGCAGCATAGAAATTGGTTTATGTCTTTGCCGCATGTCAGTTGATTCGTTTTTATTTTTGTTATTTTGCATCATTTGATTAAGTTCTATTAGGTGTTTTATTACTTAGTTTTGGCGTTAATTTATTCATTTAGTTCTATGCTAGTATAATATGTTCTTCTTATCTCATGATAATTCCATTGCAACTTTGTCATGTTTATCAGTAGTGTCGTTTTATGAGGCTAGTATAGTTTTTAGGATAATGCCTTACAATAATTTCAAAAGTAGTTTAAGAAATAATCATTAACATTCGTAGTCCACTTTAGTTGAATAAAATCCTTTGAAATAATTTGAGGCGTGCCATGCCAAAAAAAATCTCTAAACCCACGACTCTCGCTTAATTAATTTTAATCTTTTAGAAATCGAGGTGTGCCATTTAGTTGAATATTCCATGGCCATCGCAAACTTGAAAGTGCGTAGTTGCTTTAGGCGCGTAATTTAAATTAATTTCCTCAAACTCGGGTGCGCATTTATGTGACTCAAATCCAAATCTCAACAACGTTACATAAATTGTGTTGTGAATTGCAGGTGCATTTATGTCACGTATTCAAGACGCATTTTATATGACATTTAATCTTCCTAAAAAATATCTAAATAAAAGTGGTTATAGAGTTAAAATTGAACTATAGGCTAAAATATGTACTAAAATCAGATAATAGGCCAATTATAATGGTTTAAGTGATCGTGCTAGAACCACGAAATTCGGGGGTGCCTAACACCTTCCCTCAGGTTAACAGAATTCCTTATCCAAAATTTCTGGTTCGTAGTTCAAAAGGAAAGTTGAAATTTTATCGATTTGGGATTTAAAATAAACCGGTGACATGGGACACCAAATAAACTATCCTAAGTGGTGACTCTAAATTGAATAAATAATCTCATTACGAATAATGTCACTTAAAGTGAAAAAACTTCCTTATATATCCTTCCGGGGATGTAGTCAAAAAGGAGGTGTGACAAGAAGCAAAACATATCAACAGAGGTGTTGAGATGAAAGATGCAATGCCACCAAATGCCCTCATTTATTGAGGGGGGGGGGGG
>MU670118.1:73751-108965 GCA_026770625.1 Nicotiana glauca | reverse complement strand
GGGAGGGGGGGGGGGGGGAGGGAACGACACGATCATCGATGCTCTGAAAGATTGACTGACGGGTATAATTACTACTTTCTAGAAAAAATGGACCGGTGGCAGCACTCTTGCCTCGAGGAGCAGAAACGATAGGACATTGAACAGAGATCTATGAGATATGCTATCTGTCACAGAAGATTGCACCGCAATCTGAATCACCACTATAGAATCACCAGAAGGAGCTTGGGAAATCGAGTGTCAGAATCGTTTCCCATCATTTCGTCATGTGAAATGCGGAGACTCTCTTTACGTGGTAAAATCAGAAGACTTAATCGCTATCAAGACAATTTCGGAAGCCTTCCCCGAGACACCGAGGGTGGAAGGCCACGATTGAGTTCTCGGCCTCAGGGCTCATCAAGGTCTCAATCGAACAAAGCATGGCCCAAGGTCAGGGGGAGAAAAGAGATCTCCGAAGTACATGGCTACACTTGACTGGGCTGATCAATCTGTAGCCTACTGAGATGACATGCGATAGGTCGTTCAATCTTTCTACTCTTGTAAATGATATATAAATACTTTATTAAGTCCCATCTCCTATGTAAAGGAGACTTGCCCCACCTTTTAAGGGGCTGATGTTGCTCCACTTCTTTAATAAGCAATGATATCTCTCTCTATTATTTTATTGTTTTTTGTTTTTTCTTCATCATTTAGATCATGATTGACGGTATAAAGTCTTGTTTATTAATATCCTTACCTATTATCCCCTTTCCGATTACCTATCGAGATAGGATCGAGGCCTAGCCCTAAGGTACCTACTGGCTTGCTCTAAGCCCGGGAATGTCCCCTTACTTTTTCGATTATTGCTTTGGCTAACTCGATCTTTACTCTTTTACTCCATGTTTTAGCACTAATCATCCTTGTAAACTAGCTCGGGAATATATCACATATTTTTAGAATCTTATTTACAAATTTAATTATTGTTACCATTTTCACGGTAAACAGACATATATATAAGTTGGAGGCTACTGTAGCATTTAGGAATAACACTCTTCTTTGATATTCTGGATCGTGCGGCATTTATGGAAATTATTCCCCTTCTAACTAGTGCATTCTTTCAACTTTCAGTACATGGCACAAAGGAAGAAAGCCAGAACCAGCCAAGGAGCCAATGCTGCCTCAAGAGCGGCAGCGGGTTCTGTAATTGATGAGGCGGGTGAGAACTCGAGGGGGAGGACATTCCCCCGACTACTACACCAGTTCGTACATCTAATGAGGTGGTACTATCCTTCCAATTTATATTTATGTTCTGCCTCCAGTCCCAACTTCTGGTTCTGGTATCTCATATGGGGATCTTAGGGGAGCCATCCAGATGCTGACTCAACTAGTGGCCTCTCAGGCCAGAGGTCAGATGTTGCGCCCAGTTCATCTTGCCAGTAATGGGATTCCAACAATTCTAAGGTGAACAAATTTCTTCAGCTAGACCCTCTAGTGTTTTTGAGGGGAAATCCAGAAGAGGACCCTCAGGATTTTAACAATGAGATGCACAAGACCCTCAGGGTTATGCGTGATACTGAAATCGAGGGAGTATAGTTGGCTTCCGACCGTCTGAAAGGGGTGGGCTATGCGTGGTTTGAGTTGTGGGAAGATTACCGTGAGTAGAGGAGCCCTCCGGTGAGATGGAGCGAGTTTGCCGATGCCTTTGTAGATCTTTTCCTGCCAGCTGAGACAAGGGCAACCCGTGCAGTAGAGTTTGAGAATCTGAAGCAAAGTAGCAGAAGTGTGTGGGAGTACCATATGGAGTTTGCCAGCCTGTCCAAATATGCTATTCACATGTTGCCCACAATGAAGGCCAGGGTGCGCCTGTTTGTTCAGGGCCTTAATCCTTTGACTATTAATGAGGCTACTACAGCTGCCTTGAATTATGACATGCATTATGGGAATATGGTAGCATTTCCTCAATTCACAGAGAACCATAAACTGAAGAACAAGGTGGAGAGAGAGAGAGAGTAACAGCAAAGGCCCGGTCTACGGGAGACATGGGAAAGTCACTAGGTGGGGAAGATCAGCTTTCCGAGGAGGATCATTAGGGCCTCCCAGTCTGTAGCACAGTCTTCAGCCAATGCACCACCATCAGGGCCCATCCAACAGCAGCGATGGAGTCGTTTCAGGCCCAATCAAGGTAGCAGGTGACACCACCAGCAGGTTTGGACAGGAGGGAGATCCCATCAGCAGCAAAGGTCCCCGTGCCTCAAGTGCGGGAAGCTGTACTCAGGGATTTGCTACCAGAAGTTACCCATATGCTATGGATGTGGGTTGGGGGCCACATTTAGAGACATTATCATGTATCCCGCCAGAGTGCGGGTAGGGGCATACCACAGCAACCCAGTCCAGCAGCTGCTACATCTTTAGCACCCTCTCCAACTCGAGTAACTCCAGCATCCCATGGTCTGACACAGCTAGGGGTGGGGCGTAGAGTTTGGGAAGGCCCAACTAGTTCTATGCTATGAGTGGCCACCAGATCGCATAGGCTTCTCCAAATATTGTTTCACATATTCTCACTGTCCAATCTCATGATGTGCATGGACTTATTTACCCCAGTTCCACCTTGTCCTATGTTACCCCTTTTGTTGCTATGGAATTTAGGGTAGAACCAGATCAGTCGGTGTCTACTCTAGTAGGCGAGTATATTACGGCTACTCGAGTGTGTAGAGGATGTGTCATTATGGTGCATGGTAGGAATACCATGGATGGTCTTATTGAATTGGTGATGGTCAATTTTGACGTAATAATGGGAATGGATTGGCTTTATTCATGTTTTTCCAAACTTGATTGTCGGACTAAACCTATGAGGCTTGGCATTCCTAATAATCCCATTGTGGACTGCAAGGGAAATGATGTAGTGGTAAAAGGTTAGTTTATTTGTTACCTTAAGGCCGTAAGGATGATCAAGAATGGGTGTATCTACTATTTCAAAGGGGTTACGGATACCAATACCGAGGCACAGAGACTTAAATCCATCCTAGTCGTGATTGAATTTCCAGATATCTTTCCAGATGAGCTCCCTGGGATCTCACCAAATAGGAAGATTGATTTCTGGATTGATGTGATGTCAGGCACGCAACCTATATCAATTCCACCTTGTAGAAAGGCACCAGCAAATTGAAGGAGCTAAAGGAAAAATTGATGGATTTGCTAGAGAAGGGTTTCATATGGCCAAGTGTGTCACCATGGGATGTACCAGTTTTATTTGTAAAGAAGAAAGATGGGTTGCTTATCAACTATCGACAACTTAACAAAGTCATAATTAAAAACAAATACCCTCTACCAAGGTTAAATGATTTGTTTGATCAATTGGAAGGTGTTACGTGTTTTTAAAAAACTGACTTGTGGTCCGGGTATCATCAATTAAAGATAAAGGAGTAGTGTGTTCCAAAAACAGCTTTCAGGATTCGGTATGGGCACTTTGACTTTTTAGTGATGTCTTTTGGGCTAACAAATATCCCGACAACATTCATGGATCTTATGAATCGAGTCTTGAAGCTTTTCTAGACTCCTTTGTGATAGTGTTCATCGACGATATTCTTGTGTATTCTCAAAGATTGGAGGACCATGCTAACCATCTCAGGGCAGTTCCACAGACCCTTCAGCAGTACCGATTGTATGCAAAATTTTTGAAATGTGAATTTTGGCTTGAATCCATCGCGTTCTTGGGTCATGTCGTCTCCAAGGAAGGAATTATGGTTGCTCCTCAAAAGATTGCAGCAGTGAAGAATTGGCCTAAACCTACCACTCCAACAGAAATCTGTAGCTTCTTGTGTTTGGCCGGGTACTATAGAAGATTTGTGGAAGGATTTTCTACTCTTGCCTCTCCATTGACTAAATTGACATAGAAATTAGTTAAGTTCCAATGGTCCGATGCTTATGAAAAGAGCTTCCAGGAATTGAAATCAAGATTGACTACATCATTAGTATTAACCCTGCCAGAGGGTAGAAAGGGATTTCTAGTGTGTTGCGATGCTTCTAGGATTGGGCTTGGGTGTGTGCTGATGCAACACGTCAAGGTTATAGCCTATGCTTCTAGGCAACTCAAGAATCATAAAAAGAACTATCCAACCCATGACATAGAACTTGCAGCAGTGGTGTTCGTACTAAAGATTTGGCAACATTATTCGTATAGGGTCCATGTGGATGTATTTACGGACCACAAGAGCCTTCAATATATTTTCAAATAAAAGGACTTGAATCTGAGACAGAGATGGTGGCTAGAGTTAATAAAGGACTATGATATCGATATTCTCTATTACCCAGGCAAGGCCAATGTTGTGGCGGATGCTCTTAGCCGGAAATCCATGGGAATTTTGACTGATTTGAAGACATATCAAAGGTCGTTGACCCGAGAGGTTCACCCGTTGGCTAGTTTTGGAGTTCACCTTGAGAACTCTAATGAAGGAGCAGTAACTATACATAATTGGGTTGAATCATCGCTTGTGGCGGAGGTGAAAGAGAAGAAATTCAGTGATCCATTGTTAGCGCAACTGAAAGAGGGGATTCATAAGCACAAGACCACAACTTTTTCCTTCGGCATTGATGATGGTACCATGTGGTACCAGGGTCGCCTATGCATTTCGGATATTGACGATCTTCGGGAAAGGATCGTGTCAGAAGCTCATACTTCCGGGTATTCTGTGCACCCAGGTTCTACAAAAATATGTCATTATCTCAAAGAAGTTTATTGGTGGAACAACATGAAAAGGGATGTGGCAGACTTTGTTGCTAAGTGTCCGAACTGTCAAAAAGTAAAAGCCGAACATCAATTACCCAGTGGACTAGATAAGAACATTGAAATTCCGATGTTGAAATAGGAGAGGATCAACTGTAAGGCCCCGTAAAAATTTCAACTCAAAACCCGAGAGCTAGTAGTGCTAAGTTAGGAATACGTGTTAGAAGTTCTAGTTGTCATTCGTGACAGGCAAGTCCGAAAATTGAGAAATAAGGAAATTGCCTCAGTAAAAGTGTTATGGCGGAACCAGCAGGTTTATAAAGCCACATGGGAAGCCGAGGAAGAAGTGAGAAGGAAGTACCCATATTTGTTTGTATAGCCATGTAATAGCTTTCATGCATTTGGTCCTTATGAACTCTGTATCCTTGATTTGATCTATGTAAATCTGTTCTGTTTCGTTTTGGTTATATGATTGCCTATGCATCCATGGTTAGTGTTATATATATATATATATATATATATATATATATTGTTAGGACATGTTTCCGGGACTCTCTGACAAGTGGATAGGTCTAGATACAACGGAAACTCTGGTGAATTTTTTGTAAATTTAGGGAGTTAGACAAATTTGAAGCTGTTGAATTATTCCATGATTGTGGAATGCTATGGTTGCATAAAGATTGCTAACAAATGAACCTTGATCCTCATTTAAGGATGAATGATCCTAAGTGGGCGATTATGTAAGGCCCTGTGAAAATTTCTACCCAAAACCCGAGAGCTAGTAGTGCCAAGTTAGGAATACGTGTGCCCTAATCTATGATTTTGAAATTTCTATTAAAATAGTTGATTAACATGTGGGTTCATGGGTATAAGGATTGATTATCTTGCATTCGTGAGTGACAATAAGGTGTGGGGATATTGTGAGTTAAAAAGATAGCAATTGGGATGTAAGATGATCAAAATCTCTCACAAAAGGGTCCTAAAATGACAATGCACACTTTGTGCGTGATAATATATTCAAATGAGCCAGAATCTTAATCATATCTCAAATTTTTGGTTCAACTTTTAATTTTCATAAAATAGATCGATGTTGCTAAGAGTTTCAGAATTTTGTAAGGATTCAAGTAAAGCTCTATTAAGGTATGTATGCATAAAACCCACTCTTCTGAGAAATTGATCTCCAAATGTGTCCATGTAAATGTTGTAAGTCCAAAATTTGATTGATGTAATACTTGTTATTTCAAATGAATTGGTGTTGTGAGAATATATGTAAATGGAGGGTCTCCGTGTGTTTAATATGGTATTCTTTGTAAGTTGAGGATGTGTGCAGAATATGAACTATGTGCTAGAATGCCTAATCTTCAAGTCAATATTAAGTTGTCATTATTATGCCGAATTATTTGAACTCCCCTCTATGCTTACAACTCGAACTGCTCTCGTATGTGCCAATTTTCTTAAATGGATAGGTTAATGTTTAAAGTGTAAATGATATGAAACATGAGTTATGAAATGTGGCCTAGTACCAACTATGATGTTATGATTGTGGCCGCAAGTGCTGATGAACTAACATATGTGAAACAAAAAATTGAAGTGAGATGATAAATGGAAAAGGGTAATGTCTTCGTAAGACGTCTTACCCGATCGGGTCGTGATCGGACGCCATTCCACACACATGTTAATATTAAACCCAAAATGTGAGAATGAAATAGTGATTGAGGTATATGTCTCAAATGAGGGAACTTAGCCGATCGGGCCATGATCGGAATCCTCACAAGAAAGCGGTGGTAATGTGAATGATGATGCAATAGTAAGAAATGCCCCAACCTAAAGCTATAGAAACTATGTGAAAGCTATGTGATTCCTTTTATTTGATGATATGGTGATTGTTAAAGATTTGATACTCCATATAATTCCTTTATTTTTGTATTGATGTTCTTTCTAATAAGATGGTGTTTAGTTATACATACTAGTACTATTCCATGGTACTAACGTCCCTTTTGCTGGTGGCGCTACATCTTTTGAATGGATGTAGGTGGTTCCATAACAGACAGTGCCGATCGCGGGTAGTGGAGCATCCTCCTCTCAGAAGTATTGGTGAGCCCATTTTCCTTCAGTGGTTATGTTGTGTATCTTTTGCTATAAATCTGCACTGTTGAGGTATAGCCGGGGCCTTGTTGCCGACATTATCATAACTATCCTTTGTATCCTTGGAGGCTCCGTAGATGTTTGTGTATGTTATGTATGGGCATTAGACGGGTCATTAGACTATGTTGAAATTCTAAACTCTTGTTTCCTCTAAACTATAACTATATAATATTTTGGGAATATAACTATTGTTTAAGGTTGTAATAGAAAATGAATTAGCAGTGTGTAGGATCGATCTTTCGTATTGTCTAAATAAATGAAAGCATGGTTCCTTATTCATAGTGAGTTGGGTAGAAGATATCCCGAAAGGCTTGCTCAGTTATGGTCACACGATTGAGCGCTGGTCACGCATCCCGAGGTTGGGGCGTGACACTCTTTCTTGAAACTAATTTTTGGCTCGGTCCCTGAGGAATTCTTGGAGGTCACCTTTGCTGAGTAGTCGGGCTACTTATTTTTGGAGCTGTCCGCAATCTCGGATCTTGTGACTGTGTGTGTTGTGAAATTCACACACTATGTTATGGTTCCTTTTCGAAGGATCTGATTGTACATGCGTTGGCTTTACTAATAGTGAATACGATGTCTGAAGTGTCGATGTTGAAGTTGTATTCCGACAAATAGGGTGCCTCCGTAGGCCATGTGTGCTTATTGAATCCATCTCTTCTAACAAGTCCCCGAGCGTTCTGACCTCGATCCAACCTTCGATCCTTGCGGGGTATGTTGCGCCTCGGGGCATTTCTTCTATCTTCTGTGTATGGTTTGTATCTTTCTTTGATTGGATTTAGCTCCTTTATTAGAAGCCTTCCAGGATATACCGAGCCCAATGGGGCTCCTAGTTGTTTGTATTCCACCCTGATTGCTACCGGTTGTGGACGTTCGACCAAGTCGCGGTGGGATATTCAACTAAGTTCTACTTCAGCTATTTCGAAGCTACCAAGCTTCGGTCGTTTAAACCTTGAGTGAAGGCATACACTGCCCAGTTGTCAGAGACTGGCGATAGTTCAATTCATTCCATTAAACAAGACATGAACTCTAGTAGCATCTCATTTTCCCTTTTCTTGATTTTGAAGACGTCAGATTTCCTTGTAGCTACCTTGATGGCTCCAGCATGTGCCTTTATGAAGGAGTCTACCAGTATGGAAAACAAATCTATAGTGTTTGGGGCTAGGTTGTGATGCCACATCATTTCCCCCTTTGAGAGCGTCTCTCCAAAAATTTTTAGTAGGACGGATTCGATCTCGTCGTCCTTTAGGTTGCTGCCCTTCACCGCACAACTATAAGCAGTGACGTGCTCGTTGAGGTCCGAGGTTCGGCTGTACTTCAGAAGATCGGGCATTCTTAACTTATTTGGAATAGTTTTTTGAGCCAATTCCTATGGGAATGACTTTTATATGAATTTCTTCGAATCTACACCCTTCAGGATTGGGGGAGCACACGGAAGTTGATCGACCCTGGAATTGTAGGTTTTTACCTTCATATCATTGGCATGTATCTTCTTCTCACCCGACTCGGTCCTCTTTGTGAGGTCCTCGAGCATCTCTATGATGGCGGGTTCATCTTTCGCCGTTGTTGCTTGATGTTTTTGGTACCTGCTTGGCTTGTGTAGCCGGTCCCGATTTTACCGTCCTAGGAGTTTTCCAGTGACTTAGTAGCTGAGCAATTGCTAGCTGTTGTGCCTGTAATATTTCAAAAATAATGTGAAGGCTAACCTCTTGTTCTTTCCTAGCTGGGTTTTTGAGCTTCTTGTTGGTCTCCTTGGTATACTCTCCTGTTAGTATGAGAGCTTATTTGGACGAGTTGAACGTTGCGCGAGACCGCGTCCATGGGAATCGGTTCTCGTGCATCCTCAGTGTTTTGTGGTGTTACACCAACACCTAGAACAATTACAACATTTTCTCCATAGTCCTCAATATTGTTGTTTTCATGTGCGTTTACTGAGTTAGACATTTTGGGTTGAAATCAAAATATTAGGACAAGAAAAAGTGTGAAAGATAGCTTGTGTTATGTAGTAAACCAGCAAGAAAACAATTACTATTACTTTTAGCCCCACGGTGGGCGCCAAACTGTTTACCTTGAAAATAGTAATAATAATTAGATTTCATTTTGTCGTTCTAAAGATATGTGATTTATTTTTATGCTAGTAGTTTAGGCAATATATGCTAAGTGAAGGATTGGAAAATAGGATAAGAGCTTGTAGATAGCTTAATAAACAAACCGAATAGTTGGAAATCGGGTCCTCGAGCTAGCCCGTGCGGGGCCTTGAGGTTGAGTCAGATGCCCGGCTGTGGGCGGTCGATGGAGAATTAACAGCTGTGAGAGCTGTGATTGCGGCTCTTTATGAGCAATAAATAAAGATCAATTAATAGAACACAATGAAATTAAACAATAAATGTAAATAATGAGATCAAGAGAATATGTTTAAGTTAGAGAACAGAGAATGTTGTTGTATTGAAAGTAGTGTGTTGTACATTGTTGATCAGATCCCCATTAAAAATGACAAGGATCTCTTTATATATGAAGAGAAATCCCAATATAGTACAAATACATTTATTTTACAAGGATATTGGGTTGGTACAACTATTTAATACCATGATATGGGTTTGGACTAGCCTAATAGACTTTGTCAACTTTAATCAAGTTCGTAGGGAACTCCCTATATTTCTATCATAGCTATCGATCTGCGCAACCTCATAGTTGATCGTTTCGAAATCCTTCAAGGTTACATCTCGAGCCTCACCTCGAGCGCTAGCAGGCCTATTTATGAAGCATCATAATGGCCACGAAATCAGCTCCTCTGAATTCACCGTACACACCTATGAATGAAATGATATCGTCAATTATCCACAATACCCAGGAAAGTCTCCTAGGCAGCCTTCCTCTCCTAGTGTAAGCATATTGTTGCGCCAGTAGTATCTCTCATTGTAGAGATGAGCTTAAGATACCTCACTTAACATGTCCTCCCTACTATATAGAGTTATTACAAAACCATAGTAGCAACTCCGATACCTTATAGGCACACAGAAATAAAGGATTTTGTCTGACCCTTCGTGTACGTGTAGTAGTTGTCCTCTAAATTACGTATCTGATACCTTCTCTTAACCTTGTTGTCCCAGCAAAAAAATGAAATTATAATGATTCCAAGTGCAGATATAGTTGGTTTTTCCCCTCTGGTATGTCCATTGTGCTCGTATTATTCATCTCTTTTATTGTCCAACAACTGTGCATGTAGTTGAGCATGCAGTGTATGGGGTGGAAATCATGAGATCTCCAGCAACAGCCTGATGAAACCGTTGTGTGGCACCATTCTTGGCATGTAGTGTGAACAAAGTGAACATGAAAATGACTCACCAATATCTTCATTGTTCCCATTTTTCGATGCCAGTCTTGGCTTCCATGAATGTCACACTCCAAAAACTGGGCAGTCTTGGCTTGTATGTCCAGTAGTGGTTGTTCCTTATTTGTACCTTCATATGAAAGGTCCTAATACTTGGTTTAGGAACTGGAGCTCTAGGGAAGTAATTTCTTATGGCAATCCTTCGATGACTGAAGGTCGAAATTGCATTGCACTTCCTAGAATACCAAAGACTCTCCATGTTTCCATGCTTATGCTCACCAGTGAAATCTCTTCCTGGGAATGAGCACATAGTGCTAATACCACCCATAATGGTTTTAATCATATGATGAGGCATGTTTACAGTAACATTTTCTGCAAAAAAAAAGAACACATTGTTTGTCAAAAAACAATGTACTATGGTCTCCTCCCCAAGGATTGGATCATGGCAATCAACCACATCATCCCTGTTCTCTTCCTAAGGATTTGGACATATCTAATAATATTAATCTTCTCTTTTTCCTATACTCTCCTACTGCTTCTTGTAGCTCCTTTCATTAGTTCCTTGCAACCTCCACCCTTATATATCGACTATGTAGCATATCACTATAAATGATCCTTCTTCCTTGTGTATCCAGCTCTTCAAATCCATGTACCTCCATTGGTCCAGTGCCCTGTGCATAATTAGCAATGTGATAGGCTAATTTATTTCCTTCTCGCAAAATAAGTGATTATCTTACTTCACATATTTCCACGATAAAATGTATCTCTTTTATCTCCTACATTCCAAGGGCAACTCCATTCACCCTTAATCACCTTCTTTAGCACCGTAGAATCAGTTTGTAATAAAATATATGTATAGCTATGAGATACACATTAATTCAATGCTTCCAAAATTTCCATGGCTTCTGCCACCGTGTTAGTAGTTTCGATAACCTCTATCCCATAAGCAAACACCACATCACCTTTCTCATTTCTCAACACAAATCATATAGAGCTCCTTCATGTATTACCCTTCTATCGAGGTGCACACGTCAAGGTCAGGTATGATCAAGTCTTCGGTTCTTACTTTGAGCTTCCAAAATTGAGCTCATGGTATGATCAAGTCTTCGAAATCGAGCTCTTCGATTTAGACCATATACATATAGTCCCCGTGTTTCTTAGAATGAAATAATATTAAATGATTTGAATTTCGCAAGTCCTTTGTGATGGCATCAACCTTATGAGGTAAGCGTTCAAATGACCGAAGCGCCCTGTCGGTTCTCTTCCCTAAAAGCATTAAATGCACGTTAGAGCCGGTCGGCCAACAACATTGTTGAACCATCGCTACCTCTCTCTATATATACTTGTTTTCTCTTCTCTTTAAGGTCTTTCCCAACTTGAAACACCTATTTACCTCTATACGTTTCCTTTTTACTACCAGTTCAACCGCCGTATTCGCTCAATACCTCACCAGTTTATTCATTTCTTCCTTATTTTTCTAAAAAATAGATGGAAAAAATTTCCATGTCTGTTCCTCAGAAAGAAGGGAACCCTATTTCTATTTCCTGTTCGGCCGGTGGTAAACCTTCGGTGCTTCTTGAAATCTTACCGAGCAATTTTTCCTTGAAAAAGTATTTATAGTTGAGAACCCTCCCGACGTTGGCCGTCGATAGCATGCCTCGAGATACATGAGGTCAATTGAGGTAAAATACCTCAATGCTGCAGGAGAGAATGTAAATGGGAAGAGAAGGTCATTCTGCAATTACCTTCTCGCGTGGAGGGAATCACAAGGGGTTCCTGAGTGTATATACATACTCCTTTATGTTGGGTCCCCTCGACCCGTTCATGCATGAATTCTGCCGAAGATATCAAGTAACCCTGGGCCAGATTCATTCGTCCTTTTGGTAGATCGTTATAATGATAAGGTTCTTCGTTGAAAAGGTCGGGCTCGAGTTCAACCTCAGCCACCTCATTAAATCGACCTCAACATTTCCGAGGTTCAATCAAACTCCAACGCCGATCAACCAAGTCCTTCATCGCTAGTAACGACGAAGGCAAAGATCGAGATAGATGAGCCGGTTCATTCGGGCGAGGACCATCGATGTAATTCCTAAGGAGTTCCTGCCATTCCCCAAGGAATTGAACTTCGAACATGAGTGGAATTCTTTGCTTTAGTTCTTTTCCATAAATTTTGCTAAACTTTGCATAATTACTTATTTCCCCTCCCCGCAATGGTTCCGTGTATGTCTATTTTGTTCCCCGACCTCGATGACTGGGTTCTCAAACTAGATTCTTATTCAACATATGACAAACACAAAGGGCAAGTGGGAAGCGAAACACCATGGTATGCATCATAAAGTTTCTTTTCTTATTAAGAATGTCTTTCTTCATAAGACCCGCTTTCTCTATCGCAGGTATTGGTGAGTTCTTCGAGATAAGGCTGCCCTTTTTTAGAGAGGAAGACTGGTCTTCAGCTTCAAAGCTAAAGGTGGATAACAAGAGAAAAAACTCCTATAAGAACGAGGACACTCATAGCCAAGTAGAGCCCGTTCAGAGGCATAAGAAAAATGTCGTCATCAACGTGGATGTCGACTTGGTCTACCAGTTCATGGACTTTGACGGTGACGAGATTGAGGGTTTGACGTTGGTGACTCAATCTAAGAAATCTTCTAACGCTAACAAGCTTGCTGATATTGAAGCCCCTAGCCTCGAGGAAGAAACTTTAAAAGAAAAGGGGGATGATGGCCCTGCATCACCTGATGCAGTTACTACTTCTTGGACTTCAGGAAATACTCCAAAGGGAGCGAACTTCGAAGCTCTTCTGCCAGAATAGAGCGCCTCATGTGATCCCCTCGAGGACATGACAGCAGGTCAAACCTCATCATTTCTGGCTTTCTCCGAGGATACCATTAGGGATGCTCAGAACCTAAAGACGTCTGTGCTAGGCGGAGTCCCGAGTGAAAATGACACTTTGTAGGGTTACTTTGCTAGGGTCGATGAGTCCGACCCAGCGGTTGCAAGCTGAACCTTCGAGGAGGCTCGGCGTCTTTGCTCAATTGTAAGATTTTAGTACCACTACAACTTCTCCAATTCCATGCTTTTCTTCTTTGTCTAATCGATCATTCCTTTATTTTGTGTAGGCCTTCGACAAATTAAACAAAGAATTCATCATTCCAAAGTCGAATTGCATAGGGCTTCGAATGAGGAGAAAACCCTTAGGCTTGTCCTTGCCAAAAAGGAGGAAGAACTGAAGTATCTTCGATCGAAGTTGACCAATGCTCATGAATATAAGAGTAAGTTAGAAAATCAGGTAACCTCTATTATGAAAACATACGGGCTATATATCCCGTGTTTGTAGGCTAATACTTTAATGTGTCAGCTGCAGCAAAAGTTAGATATGATTG
The DNA here is from genome assembly GCA_026770625.1 of Nicotiana glauca. NCBI lineage: Eukaryota > Viridiplantae > Streptophyta > Magnoliopsida > Solanales > Solanaceae > Nicotiana > Nicotiana glauca. Next base: position 95,407 of record MU670118.1, on the reverse strand, counting down.
GACAATTTTGTGGCGAGGTCGATCAAGTCCGAGCAGAGTGCAATGAATGGAAGGCAAAGATGGACGCCATAGTAGTGGCTAAAACTGATGCACTTGCGATGGTATCATCCCTCGAGGTTCAACTTTTGAATGTTCAAGGGAGCAACTTGGTTCGAGCTGGCAAAATAGCCGAGCTCGAGACTGGTCTTGCGAAGGTCGAGGCCGAATTTGTGAATGTCAGGACCGAGTCCAAAGACAAAATAGCCAAGGCCAACATGTCGGTGGCCATCTATTTGAAGCATACTGCCGATGCTCAGATGGAGTTGAGGGAGGTTTTTGACTGAGAGAAAAGAAAAAATGACTATTCCTGATGTCGATCCTAGAGGGACACCTTTTAAGAGGTTCATGGTACGGGCTTTGATTATCTGAGGAGATAAAGCAAACTAAGGAAGATGAGGTTTATCCAAAATTTTTCCTTTCCTCCGACGATGATGATGAAGAGGAGGAGGCTGTCGAAGAAGCTATCCACGGGGAAGCGACATGCCGGGGGGGGGGGGCATGGCCCTCTGGAGTATGTATAATTTTTTCTATCTTTTTATTATTTTTTTTATTTGTAGGAACCCTGTGTAATATATTTTTTTATATACAAAATGGAAAGCAGTTTCCTTGATCGTTTACCTTCCATTTTCTTCAAAGTTTCTTTGATTTTGATGCTATAATCTCTGAGCGTTGATTCAAATTTGGGGTAAAAGAGGCCCTCAAGTTTTTTCTTGTGATCATTGATTGATAATAGGTTACCACTTAAGGTTTGTTATTCGAGCTATATTTTAGCTCGAGACTTTTGAGTCCTAGCTGGGTAAGGTCTCTTGCATGGTGTGCTTCGACCTTTAAGCTTTTTAAATATTGTCACTTAGGCTCTTTAGGTTGGCCCTTGGGCTCTTTTAATTTATCCCTCGGGCTCTTTTAGGTTGGCCCTTAGGCTCATTGGCTATAAATTCGGCCTATAAAATGGCTATAAAATTTTCCCTCTTTCTGGGTAAAGACAGTGAAAATTTTGGTATGCCTTAACATGTATTTTTAGTATTCATATTCGTTTGATTTTTTCTTAGGATTGATTGATGTAACCTTGTTTGTAATCTGATATGCAATGTTAATAGAATACTTCTTGAGGTTTTTTCAAGGCTAATGTTATCGAAACCTTCGTAATATTCGGGGGATGATTATATCAAAGCCCGTTATAATTTTCTTTGGCCGAGGGTAGCTTGATTTTACCGATTTTGTTGTAATATAAGAAAGCCTTTTAGTTTTATGGAAGAATTCATACGTCTCCAAACCGCATTTTCGGTCGTAGCCTTTTGTATGACTGTAGTCTTTTATATGGCCATAGCCTTTAGTCCCCTATTGTGATGCCCTTGGACTTAATATCGAGGGGATGCCTCTTTGGGCTCTTGTGAGCTCGAGTGAGCCTCTTTGGGTCTTATAAGTTCGAGTCTGCCTCTTTGACGTCTTATAACTTCGAGTGTCCGATGAATCTATGTCTCGATTGTCGATAACAGACCCCGAGTGATAGGGTGTATTCAGGGTTTTGGCCCTTAAGCCATTAAATGTGAATATAGTAGACTTCTTTGAGGCACAAAGTGTTTTGATATAATAAGAATGCTTCTTCAAATAATTGATACGTGTGTGCATGTTTTGCCGCTGGGGGGTCGACTATTCTACATGGACACGGTTCATTTGACCGTTTGGCTCATTACAACATTCAACTATAGAGGCCCTCCTTGGCCTGAATTTCTTTCTTCAAGAATGCATACTTTGAGGGTGAGGCACCCCAATGTTCGAGGTTGATTGAAAAAAAGCCTTGAATACTTGTTGAATATTCCTTAGGTAGCCTATAGATGTTGTATCATTAAAAACCTTGCCGGTATAACCCAAGGTCTTCGAGCTGAAAGGTGCTTCGACATTTCAAACTGAACATTTGCAAGAATTTAGTTTAAAATACAAAATGGAAAAAGGGAGAAGGTTATACCTCAACAGTAATAGCGTTTTAGCAACGACACATTCCAATTGTTTGGTAGTTGATCGCCTTCCATTGTACTAAGTTTGTAGGATCCTTTCTGTACGACTCCTAAGACATGGTATGGTCCTTCCCAAATGGGGCCTAGTTTTACTTCGTTTGTGTCTCGAATGTAGAGAATGACTTTCCTTAGGACTAAGTCCCCGACTCCGAAATATAGAAGGTTTATCCTTCTACCGTAATACCTTTCGATCCTTTGTTTTTGCGCGTCCATTCGAATTAATGTTGCCTCACATTTTTCATTTGGTAGTTCAAGAGAAGTGTTCATATCTTCATGATTTGAGTCCCTAGTGGCATGCTGAAACCTGACACTAGGTTCCCCAACGTCGATTGGGATCAATGCTGCGGACCCACGTACAAAAGAAAATGGGGTCTCCCCCATGCTCGACTTTGACAACGTACGATATACCCATAGCATCTCGAGCAATACATCTCTCCATCTCCCCTTTTTAACATCTAACCTTTGCTTTATGTTTCTAATTATGGTTTTGCTTGTGAACTCGGACTGACGATTTGAACTTGGGTGGTAAGCGCTGATAGAAACCTTTTGATTTTATGGTTCTCGAGGAATTTGGCCACTTTACTAGCGATGAATTGTTTCCCATTGTCATATACTATTTCACCAAGTATCCCAAAACGACATATGATGTTGTCCCATATGAAGTCGATGACTTCTTTTTCTCTTATCTTCTTGAAATCCTGCGCTTCTACCCATTTTGAGAAGTAGTCAGTCAGAAGCAAAATAAATTTAGCTTTATCTGGCACCATTGGTAGAGGGCGACGATGTTCATCCCCCATTTCATGAATGCCCACGGGGATAGGACCGTATGGCGTTGTTCACCAGGTTGATGGATCGTGGGTCCAAATTTTTGGAATTTATCACACCTTTGAATGAACTCCTTGGTATCATTTTCCATGCTATCCCAATAATACCCCGCCCCGATCACCTTGCGAACCAAAGAGTCAGCACCAAAATTATTCCCACAAGTGCCTTCGTGGATTTCTCATAATACATAATCGATGTACCCTGGTTCCCAAGCACACTACCAATGTTCCATCGAAGGTTCTTCTATACAATGTTCCATTTTCATCAAGTGAGAATTGTGTTTCTTTGGCTCGAAGTGCTCTCGACTCTATTGGGTCTGTGGGGAGCTTCTTATGCTTCAAGTAGTCGATGTACTTATTTAGCCAATACCACTTAAAGTTATTGAACTAATTTATGCATGACCTTCTTCGGCCATCGAACTCGATAGTTGGATGACAGTCCCCAGGATGATATCATATTCTTCAATCGTTGACCCCAAGTTTGCAAGTGCATCGGCCTTGCTATTCTGTTTCTAAGGTACATGTTGTAGTGTCCATTTCATGAAGCAGTGTAGTGTCACTTGATGTTTGTCCAAGTACCTCTGCATTAGATTATCTCAAACCTCGAAACTCCCCTTTACTTGATTCACCACCAAAAGGGAGTCAGGCTTTGCCTCGATGACCTCTGCTCCGAGGCCCTTGGCTAGTTTGAGACCTGCAATCATGGCCTCACACTCGACCTCATTGTTAGTCGATTTAGAAGTTTTGATAGATTGCCAAATGACACTGCTCGTAGGCGGTTTTAAAATGATGTCGAGCCCGGATCCTTTCAGAGTCGAGGCACCGCCTGTGTAGAGGGTCCATACCACGTATGACTTACCCATTTTTAGTAAGAGTTCCTTTTCTACTTCGGGTACGAGGGAAGGGGCGAAATCGGCCACTACATCTGCCAAAATTTGAGACTTGTTAGCCGTTTGAGGCTGATATTCGGTATCATACCCTCCAAGCTCGATGGCCCATTTGGCCAATCTTCCCGATAATTCGGGCTTATGTAAGTCACTTTAAAGCGGGTACGTAGTCAATACACATTTAGGATAGTATTGAAAATATGGTTTCAATTTCCTAGATGCGCTTATTAATGCAATAGCTAACTTTTCCAAATCTGGTTACCTGGTTTCAGCATCTTCTAGGGTCCTACTCATATAATAGACATAAAATTGCGTACCTTTCTCTTCTCGAACCAACACGCCACTTACCGCCACCTTGGACACGGCTAAATATAGGTAGAGTGTTTCATTTTCCTTCGAAGTGTGGAGCAGGGGTGGGCTTGAGAGATACCGTTTCAATTCTTCCAAGGTTTGTTGGCACTCTGGAGTCCATGCAAAATTGTTCTTCTTCTTGAGTGGTTAAAAGAAATGATGTCTTCGATCTGATGACCTCGAGATAAATTGGCCTAGGCAGCTATCCGTCCGGTCAGCCATTGTACAACTTTCACATTGTTCACTAGGTGATTCCTCGATGGCTTTGATTTTATCGGGGTTGATCTCAATACCCATGTTTGACACCATGAAACCCAAAAACTTGCTCGAGCCGACTCTAAAAGCGCATTTCTCGGGTTTGAATTTCATGTTAAACTTTCTAAGGATATCGAACGTCACATGAAAATAGGTCAAATAGTCTTGTGCGTGCAGAGACTTAACTAGCATGTCATCAATATTAACTTCCATGGATTTGCCAATTTGATGTTCCAACATCTTATTAACTAGGCGTTGATATGTGGCTCCTACATTTTATAGCTCGAAGGGCATTACATTATAATAGTACGTACATACTTCGTGATGAACGAAGTCTTTTCCTGGTCCTCCGGGTTCATTTGAATTTAGTTGTACCCAGAGTACGCATAGAGAAAAGTAAGGATCATGTGGCCGACCGTAGCATTGATCAAACATTTGATGTTGGGCAATGGGAAAGAATCTTTAGGGCATGATCTGTTCAAATCTTTGTAGTCTACACACATTCTAAGTTTATTCTCCTTTTTAGGGACTACCACTATGTTAGCTAGACATTCGGGATATTTTACTTCCCTAATGGATCCTATCTTTTTAGAAGTTTGGTTACCTCTTTGATAAATGCATGCTTTACCTCAGACCGAGGTCGGCTCTTTTGCTTTGCTGGTTTAAATTTGGGATTGACAGTTAGTCGATGGGTAGTTATCTCCGACGGGATCCCTATCATATCTAAGTGGGACCAGGCAAAGCAAACAATGTTATTGATAATAAATTGAATGAGTTTTTTTACTGAGATTGAGGTTTAACCTCGTTCCCAGGCACACCTTTCGTTCAGGAAGATGCTCGATCAACAGGGCTTGCTCGAGCTCTTCGACCGTCGACTTCGTCGCATCCGATTCCTAGGGGGAGGCGAAGGCTAGAGGGATCAGGAAATCTTATTCTTTGTCCTCAACCACCTGTTCATCGATCAGCTATCCCTCGGGCTCAACCGAGGGTGTGGGCTATGATTGCTATTTGGCCTGCAAATATTTCTAGTCGTGTACTACAAATATCTCTTTAGATGCATACTACTCTCCATATACTATTTTCACGCCATCCTTTGTTGGGAACTTCATCAATTGATGAAGGGTCGATGGCACTGCCCTCGTGCTTTGGATCCACGACCTTCCAACAATGCATTATACCTCATGTCACCTTCGATGACGATAAATTTGGTGTATTGTATGGTTACGACCACATTGACTGGAGGATGATTTCTCCCTTATTGTTTCACTTGCCATGCTGAAGACATTCAAGACTCGAGATGTTGATATGATTTGACCGAGCAACCCGAGCTGCTCAACGACCCTTGACCTAATTACATTTGCCGAACTACGTGGATCCACAAGAGCACGTTTGACTTGAACTTTATTTAAAAGGATAGAAATTAACAGTGCATCGTTGTGAGGATAAGATAAGGCCTCAATGTCTCTCTCCCTGAATGTAAGGGTGTCCTCGAGTAGGTAGCCCTGATTCCATTTCTCCCTTGTGATGGATACTCTAGTACGTTTGAATATTGATCCATGTGGGACGTCGACTCCAATGATGATCATGTGAATGACATATTGAGGTTCTTCAGGTTCATTCTTCCTGTTCGCATCTCTTTCTTGGAATAGTTTTTGGCTCGGTCGCTGAGAAATTCATAAAGATGCCCTTTATTGAACAACTGGGCTACCTCCTCTCTAAAATGGCTACAATCCTCGGTCATATGCCTATGAGTACCATGTTACTTGCACATCATGTTGGGGTTCCTCGGAGAAGGATCGGTCTATATAGGCTTGGGTAATCTAGTATCTCTAATTTTGCTGATGGTTGAGATGATACCCGAGGCATCGACGTTGAAGTTGTACTCAAATAATCGGGGTGCCTCCACTGGTCCTATGTGCCTTTCGAACTCGGTGTTGCTCATGAGTCCTCGGGAGCTTTGACCTCGATCTGCTCTTCGATCATTCCGGGGTATGTTACGGTTTGAAATGTTCCTTCGATCTTCGATGTATGGCTGGTATCTTTCCTCATTCGACCTTGACCCCCTATCTGCATTTCCTGACTCCTTTGCTAGTAAGTTGCTTGGATAAACTGAGCGCGAGGGGGCTCCCAACTAATCATCCTCAACCCTAATTTTTGATTATAACCTATTATACACATCTGCCCAAGTAACAACAGCATACTCAATCATGTTCTGCTTCAGCTGCTTCGAAGCTATCGAACTTCGTTCATTTAGCCCCTAAGTGAAGGCTTGTACAACCCAATCATTGAAGACCGGTCGTAACTCCATTCGTTCTGACTGGAAGCAGGAGAAAAATTTCCCCAGCATCTCGTTCTCCTTTTGCTTTATATTGAATGCATCAGACTTCCTTGTTGTGACCTTTATGGCACTGCCATGTGCCTTCATGGTACCCTTACACAAAGTTTCCCCAAACATTTTTAGAAAAACGGACTCAACATCATCGTCTTCCAAATCATTTCCTTTTATGCCATAAGTATATGTGGTGATATGCTCGTTGGGATCAGTGGTCCCATTATATTTTCAGATGTCTGGCATCCAAAACTTCTTTGAGATGTGTTTTGGAGCCGCACTCTAGGCTAATGGTTTTTGCACGAACTTCTTCAAGTCCAGTCCTTCCTAAATTGGAGGTGCTCCCAGTATTTGGTCGACCTTGAAATTATACGTTTCCACCTTTTTGTCGTTGTCCTCAGTTTTTTTCGATCAGCTTTGTGAGTTCCTCGAGCATTCTCATGACGTTGGGGTCAGCTCGCGAGTTGTTGTTGCTTGATCTATCCTAGGTTGGCTCAACACGATGAGCTGTTTCTGGCTCAGCCATGCTCGGAGTCTTTTGCTGGCTCTATAACTAGGCAATAGCAACTTGCTGCGCTTGCAACATCTCAAAAATGACTTGTAGACTAACGTCTCTATCTCCTTAAGCATGTGTCCTTTGAGAGTCAGGTTGATCCACTCCGCGTACACTTCTTCCAACATTAGTGTCCAAATCGACGTTCACAGCAATGTTTGAACCAACATCGACAGGATTTGGTGCTGGTGCTACCCCGGGGTTTAGCGGTGCCACACCGGTCCCTGCAGCTGTGGCATTGTTTTCACCATGAGATATGAGATAGTTGTTTCCATGAACGGGTGCGTTTGTTGAGCTAGACATATGTTGGCCTGAAATCAAAGAATCTTTGATAAGAAAAAGTGTAAAGAATAACGTCTGTTATCAAAAAACTAGCACTAAAATAATCACTATTATCTTTAGCCCCACGGTGGGCGCCAAACTATTTAACAATTAAAGGTGATTTGTGGTTTTAAAGATATGTGATTTATTCCAATACCGGTGAATATACAAGTAATATTAGGTTTAAGTAAGAAGAATTGATGAACAAAACAAGCATTGTTAGAGCAACAGGAACCTCGAGCTCGGTTGACTAGAGACCCTCGAGGTGAGTTAAGAGCTAATAAAGTATGAACCATAAAGTAAAAACAATAAAGTTGAAGAATAATAGTGGAGCACGATAAACGAGAAAAGCAGAGTAGAATATTCTATTGCAGTGAAAGAGATGATCTTTACAAATGATTGGGGCCCCTTTAATGTAGGAGGAGAAATCCCTAATATGGTACATTCCTAATCATGGTAAAGAATTTTATTGGTACAACTGTATAACAACTTAGTACGGACTCATACTATTTCGTACAAATAATATCCCTTAATTTATACCATGACCAGCGTGTCCTTGAGAAATTCCCGCTCTTCCTTGAGTGTCATCGAAATTACACTTTCCTCTTGGCGGATTAGGGCAGGTCTCCGATTTGCTTCTCGATGTGCACACATCCCTGCTAGGGTACGATCAAGTCTTTGGTTCTTACTCTGAGCTTCTAAACTCGAGCTCGGGGTCTGATCAAGTCTTCAAAATTGAGCTCTCCGATTTAGATTGTATACAACCTTGACACATGGTATTCCAGTATTATAAAGGAATCATCCAATGGGAGCTTATTTCTCTGTACCTTCTACATGAAGAAGGATATTTTGAATGACAAGCCATTCACTCAAATCTTCTCATATGAGTAGAATGGCTCCTTCCTTCTTCGCAAATAATCTCACGCTGAATTCACACTAAAGTCACCCCTAGTTTCTAACATCGAGAAATGTTTATCAAGTGCATCATGGCATATTGAAGGTTTAATATTTTCCAAAATATGGTTAGAAAAATCTTGTGGTAGCAGCTCCCTTATGCTTTCCTCAATAGATGCATAATATTGAACTACTTCATAAACATTTTGCACTGACTCATGACAAAATAAATCAGGGGGAGTGCTAAAATACAAGGTTCCAAGTCCTGTCCAATTTTCGATCCAAAACAAAGATGAGACCATTTTTGGATGCCAAAGAATATGATGTTGAATAGTATCACTACACTCAAGAATCTTTCTCCATAGATGATATCCATTTCTCCAAGCCACTACCATCGCATTCATCTTCTTTCAATACTTTTGACACATAAAGGAACTCCATAATGTAGGCTTTGTATGAATGTTACACCATAGCTAACAAAATAAAACTTTTGAGACATCATGAAGTGATGTAAACCCCACACCTCCTTCTGCATAAGGTAGACATAAGTAGATGATATGGCTCGAGGTTTTGTTCGCCAGTTCCAATACAATGTCGACATCGCTCCCGATAGAAACTCCCTGTCCTATTTGAAAAAGAAAACCGCAAAAAGCTTTCGAAAATATGCTGTCAAATGGCGTGAGCAAGCTTCCAGAGTAAAGCCTCCAATGGTCGAAACTGAAAATGGTCACAGCCTTTCTGTAGGACCAAGAGGCTGACTACTTCCAGAACATGCTGTCTGTTGTGGGTATGCCGTTCGCTGAGCAATCAAAATTTGGGAAATGGTCGCAAACGGTTTGAAAACGGGCCAAATCTTGAGTCATGCTGCCTTTAAGGCCACATCATAGGATGCTTAGAATGGTTTGGAGGGTTTGATGAACAGAAATGGGTTTGAAGAGGGAGCCATGATGGTGTCAAGCTCGAGAGGGGCCCGTAGGTCATTTAGCCAGTCATATGTGCCTCCTATGGTCCCACCATACTATTATCCCCTTCAAGATGATGCTTATGCCGTGGCCCTACCTCTAATGCGATGATGAGCGTGCAATCTTACGCGTAACCACAACATTATATACAAAACCGAGTTCCACCTCCCATAAATGCCCATCCTTACCAATATCCATATAATCCTCAACCAAATGATCCCCAATACAATCCTTGCTCAAGAGAGCCTTTTAGAAAGAATCAGTTTACCCTATTGGTGAATCGTATTCAATCTTGTCCCAAAAGCTAATCAGGCTAGATCTATTGTAGCCAGTGGCCGTGAACCGGCCAAACCCCGAGTCCCCCCATGTAGCAAGTTTATGCTAGATATGAATACCACTCTGGAGTAGTGGGACACAGTACAGAGGACTGTTGGACCCTCAAAAGGGCAGTTGAAGATTTGATTGAAGCTGAAAGAATTGTTTTTCAGGATGAAGAAGCTACTGATGTGATGAACAATTTGTTGCCTGCACACAACAACGGGCCAATAGTAGAAATGATTTGTGAAGATGAGGAATTTGATCCGGCATTGAAGGCCATTGCAGCCATTGCCGAGATAGAAGAAAAGCCAAAAAATGGTCGCCAAGCATGAATGTTCCCCATCAGACAGTAGTCTTAGTAGCCAGTCTTGCTATCTTTTCTGCGTCCGGATTATCTTAGGGTGTGATGCAGAAGTTTTACTTTGATGTCTTACTTTCCGATGTAAACCTTTCTATCTTCAAAAATTTGAAAAAAAAAATCAAAAAATCAAAAATCAAATGAAATTAATATTTCATTGTCCAGGAATGTCTCTTTTATTAATCTCGTCATTTTTCTTTCTTATTCTCCTTTTAGTTATGTTAAATGCAGGTTTCAATAACACGACATGCTTACGGACTTCATGCCCAGATCCTAAAATGCTATCGGACTTCTAAATAATGAATCAAGAATAAGATTGCAATGAAGATAAGTTTAAAGAAATAAAACAAAGAGTTGGAACAACTGATGGAAAATTGGTTCCAGATTGGGAAGGTCCATACATTGTAACAAGAGTACTACCTAAAGAGTGTGTTGTACTTGGGACACATCGAAGAAAATGTCCCTGAAATAATTGTCAATGCAAATGCAGTCAAAAGGTACTACGTTTGATCCTCCAAATAGTTTTAATATTCTCCGATTGGGATGACGAAAGCTTTCATTCTCGCTACCCAAACACTTAACCCTTTGCAAACCCATTTGATTCGGTTATTCTTCTTTGACTACCCTCTTTGGAACTTGAAAGTGCTATTGACAAAAAAATGAAAATTTAAAAAAAAAGAAAGAAGAAAGAAGAAGAAAAGAAATGAAAAACAAAAAACAAAAGAGGAAAAAGGAAAGGAAAAGAAAGAGAAAACAAAAAAAATCAAAAGCTCCCTGAACTACGTTCGACTTGATTCCAAAATGATACGTAGGCATCTTCTCTATGGGGTTCAGTCACACCAAAACAAAAATCCAAATTTCTCTAAAAGTAAAACTGGGGTAGATGTTATAATGGTTCGGCGATGATCCCGCCTGAACGGTTCCAAAGTTGTAATTTGATCCGTTTTCTTCTTATCCAAACCTTGTTCAAGTCCTTCTGATCAATCGGTGAAAGGTGTTCAAAATCGGAGAAAGCAGTTGTTTAGATCAGATGCAATCAAGACGAGAGAAATAAAATGAGAGAGTCTTATTGGTGAAAACCCACATGGGCACCGTGAGGCGACAGTAAACAAAGAAATCAAAATGAGAGAGTCTTGTTAGTGAAAACCCACACGGGTACTATAAGGCAATGGTGAGAAAAGAAATGAGAAAGGTCAGTACGTGAAAACACGCAAAGGGCACCCCTGATCAAAAAGAAATCCACATAGCCATCGGCACCGACAGAGTCCTAGCAAGGTTTTTTGATATTGAAGCAAAAGTTGTGATGAATTTTGGAGAGTCTGGCAGTTTTCAAAGATCAAGCATCCAGTCTAAGATGCATGTCATGTTCATCGAATTCTGCATGCACTACAGATAAGTCCTTTCCTTTCCCCGAAAGGGATACCTCTTGTTTAAATTCATTTATCCATTCCATTATTTGTTTTTTCCTTTGAATCCCTTTCGGTCTAACTCTATTCCAAAACTGAGACAAAGAAAGGATTGCAAGATTGATTTACAGGGTTCTTATTTGACACAAATTAATGTGCAATAAGGCACTCAGCCTCCCCAAAGGCATCAAGTCGACTTCGACTGGCCATATTGGCGATGTTTTGAAATTGAAAAACTCCTGAAAAAAACGAAATCAAAGTCAAAGGCCTATAAAGGCAAATGAAGTTAAAAAGGTTAAACCCCACGTGGCTAACTATCTCGGAAAAGCTTGAAAAGCCAATGTTTGCTGTGAAAATGGTAACAATAATTAAATTTATAAATGGAATTCTAAAAATTTGTGATCTATTCCCGAACTAGTTTGGAAGGATAATCAGTGCTAAATATGGAGTAAAAAACTAAAGATCAAGCTAACCAAAATAACAATCGAACCAGTAAGAGTGGGCGTTTCCGAGCTTAGAACAAGCCAGAAAATACCTCGGGGCCAGGCCTCGAGCCTACCTCAGGCCCATCAGAGGTAATCTTATCGAGGGTAGTTGGGAATGGGATAACAGATAAGTATATGTATAAAAGGCTTTATACCGTCAATGTTGAGCTAGATGACAAAGAACAAACAAATTACAATAAAATGTTAGGGCGACCTCGGGGTCGAAGAACATAGTTAATTTAGAAGAAAGAGATAGAGAGAGACATTATTTCTTATTAGAGAAGTGGAGCAACATCAGTCCCTTACAAGGTGGGGTGAGTCCCCCTTATATAGGCGAGTGGACTTGGTAAAAATATGCATTTATTATTTACAAGAGAAGAAAGATGGGGTGGCCTATCGCACATCATCTCAATAGGTTACAGATAGATCGGCCCTGTAAGGTGTAGCCCTGAGCTTCGTAGTCATCTTCTCTCACCCTAAAATCTAGCCATGCTTCCTTTGATTCGAACCTCGATAAGCCCTGAGGTCGAGAACTCGATTGTAACTTTCCATCCTCGTGGTCTCGAGGGAGGCTTCCAAAATTGTCTTGATAGCGAAAATCAAGTCTTCTGATTTTTACCGCGTACAGATAGTCTCCGCGTGTCATATATCGAAGAGATAGGAAACGATATCAAATCGTAGCCTCGTAGCCTCGAGATCATATTTGCCATGATGTCACTCATGTAAGAGCATTAATTTCCATAGCCTGGGAAACTGTGCGGGGCCACCGTTATAGGCGACGATCGAGGAGTTCATAAACCATTGCAGGCTTGTCCCTTCCGCTTTACTAGTTGGATCCTATAAAATGATCTGATCATCAAATGTTACTCATCTTTGCCCTTCTTTTAGGCTTGTGAACCCGAATATTAATTTATTTAATATATTTTCATCCTTCTCCCTTTTTCTTTTCGAAAGAGTTCCCTCATTATTTATGTCCAGGACTTCCAGGACGGTACCCCGTCGGAACGATACTGTGCCATCGTCTCAGTCGGCTGGGGTGGTAATAGGCCAGTCCCTCTCCTAGAGCAGTGGATCCCTTCCGAGCTTGATACGTCGAAGGATTTTACTGTCAAGGCTCCCGCATCCAAGTCGGGCCGATGTGAGCATGTATCTCGATATATTAGTGTCGTCAGTGACAGTGGGAATTCCTGCCTCCGGCGAAGATATTACCAGTTTCAAGGAAGGCTTTCTTTGCATATTCACCTGCACGTTCACCCTGGGTCCCGACGAATCCATGAAATCTCCTCCCTTGGACATCGACCCGGTGATCCTTGACTTTTGCACTCGGTATCGAGTAACCCTTGGCCATATCTCACAGTCCTTTTGGAGGATCATGCTGATGATTAAGCATTTTACTGAGGAGATTGCAGGTGAAGTTCTCACTCTCAATCATCTGATCGGACTATACCGTCATCGGCTATACCGAGGTTTTATCAAGCTTCGACAACGGTCCATGAAACATTTGTTTTCAAGCTTCGATAAGGGGAAGAACCGTGGGGGATGAGCAAGTTTGTTTGGGTGTGCTCCTCGGACATTATCCTGGTCCAATGGATACTTTTTTCCGAATGGTGGAATTTTTAGCGTAAGTATATCTTCTCTTTAATCGTTCCTCAACTTTTCTTTTGAGAGTTGTAATAACCTCTCGGTGACTTTCTCCAACTTCTCCTTGGCATCTTGAGGAGGTCTATACTTGGCGAGGTAGATAGAGCGCTTAGACAGAAGGTTTCCGTATCATCTTCGATCCTGGGACCTCGTGGCTGATAGGCGCTGGGTGGCCAAGCACCATAGTGGGGTTTCTTTTCTGTATGTATCTAGTATTTTGTACTCTATTTGTGCTCCAGTTATTGTGTTGATGCATGCCTTGGGGAAAAGATGTTGATTAGGCCACCCCTGGTGGTGAAAATGAGGCCTTGGAGTCAGCACGGGCAAGAAAAGGAAAAAAAGAGTGGCCGCTAACTGACCCGATGAGGCTGCTATCCCGAGCTCTGACCCGAATCCCGGTATAGGCGGGGAAAAAGGTGATGATGGCAGTCCACTGAGAATGAGGTATAGGACAAGCGAGAGTGGTTTGCAGGTGCCCCAGACGGAGGCTACTGAGTCCGCGACGGCTAGGGCTAGGAAGGCTAAAGGCCGGAGGTTGTTGGTAAGGACACCGACGTGGTTTCGAACTTCTCAGCCATATTAGAAGTAGCTTATACTAGCAGGGCTATGGGTTCGGATGCGATGGAGTTTGGAGCTTTCCTGGGGCCTGGGCCGCTATTCGACAGTGTTGATAACCCGAATGACTTCATCCCAAATTGTTCAATTTTGTCGGGAGCATTGAGGTATGCCGGGAGGATGGTTGGTGCTACGGCCGATACTTCCTTCAGAGGGGAAGGCACTTTTACCAACATCCTCGATGACGTACCAGACGGGGTTGATCTATACATAGCTGACGCCCTTGGGCGTTATTCATCGATTTTCTCAATTTCCTTATTGTGCTATAGTGCAAAGAGATATATGATTATTTCATATCACAGCTTCGTGGGGAAATCGCACATCACGAGAAAGAGTGTGATGCCATTGCTTGGAGACTGTAAGATTCTGAGTCTCGAGGCATCCGGGGAGGTGAGAAGGTGAAGGAGCTTCAAGCTACTTTAGAAGTGGTACTCTAGGAAAAGGCCACTCTTACTGCACAAGTATTCTTCTTCTTTCTTTCATATCTGCTCCTTCGCTCAGTGTCTATATATGTGTTTTGTGTTCACATATTTGTCACCTTGTTTTGTAACGAAGGTTGATCAGGGAAACTCAAGGATCACTGAGTTTGAAACAGAGGTTTCTGAGCTGATAGAGCGGAATAAAAATGCAATTGAGGAGTTGTCGACATCACTGAGCCTTCTTTCGGATGCCCGCAAGGATATCACCTCTTTGACCGAGGCTAAGCTTGGTGTGGAACAAGATAATGATTCTTACAAGGAAGACAGGGCCATGGCATATGTGATGGCTCGTGACATTTCCCTGGTAGCCGAGCAGAAATTGGTCTGTGCTATTGATCATGCCAAGGCGAAAGGAAAAAGAGAGGTGCTGTAAAAAATCAAGGCCATGGCTTTGGGCTATATACATTCTGAAGAAGTCCCATGATACGGAGGAGGGAATGGAGCGTCTAATTATTCTCAACGAGGGCGAAGAGTATAGTGGAAAGGTGCAGTTTCCGAGCCCCCCTTTCTTTTTTTTGTATGTTCTCCCTTCCGAATACTACAAAGATGTATAACTGTTTAGTTAATAGAAAAGGAAACCTTATTTTGGTAGTTGTTCTTGCTTCAGAGCAATGGGTATTAGACTTCGGAGCCCTTTTATATTTTGTAACCGAGGTTGAGTCACGAACTCGGTGGACCGACGTTGGAGATTACCGGGCCCCCCCCTCCTGCTTTCATGAAATACGTGGGAGTCTGGAGTAATTTTGCCATCACATCCCCCAAGGGGAATGTGATGCTAACGCCACTAGAATTAATTGGCATGTTTGGGCAATTTGGTCGGTTGTTGCATGGCCCTTATATATTCGTATATTCCTTCCTCAAGCAACGATTATTGCAATTTCTTATTTGATAGGCTCGTCTCCTCTATAGATCCAGGTACTTTCCGAAATCTTCCCCATTCCTCTATTTTAAGAGATTTCTACTTGGACACTCTCCCTCTTTCTATTATTCTGTTGTGGCCATGGCCGATCATTCGCCGTATGATGTTCGGGTGAAAGGTACTTCTTCCTATATTCCGCCATTGGTTAGAGATAGCGGCCCTTCTCGGACATTGGGAGAGCGGTGCCCGGAGCGCACACCCTTGAGTGGCATTGCTATCCTGGGAAAACCTCTGAATGTTCCGTGTCACCGGGGGCACGTGTCGAGGATTGCCTCTTCGGTGGCAGAGGAGAACCTCGAGGAGATCAGGAGAAAATGTAGATGGGGGAAGGCGTGGTCCTGCAAGCCCCTTACCTTGTGTAGAACATCACGACGCACGTCGAAGGCTTCTTGAGTGTGTACACCATCGTGCTTGAGCCTGGTTCCCTAGATCGGGTTGTTGTCGATTTTTGTAGAAAGTATCGAGTAACACTGGCGCAGGTTCATCCTTTCTTCTAGAACATAGTATGGTCGATGAGATACTTTACTGACAAGGCTAGATAAGATTTTACTCTTAGTCACCTCATAAGGCTGTACCGACCATTGTGCTTTCGAGGCCTGGTTGTTCTCCAGCGCTGGTCTACTCAAGCTCCCATAATCGTCGGCTAAGAGGATAAAGACCACATATGGATAATCCAGTTTGTTCGATTTCAGACGACCGACGATATCCCCGGAGAATTCTTACCGTTTCCTGAGAAATGGAATTCCACACGTAAGCTCTCTATTCGAGCTGTCTTTTCTTTCCTTCATAAGAGGAAGGACTCACAGTGATTTCTTCTCATCTTTTGTTTGTAGTTGCTCGTTGTTTTCCTGATGAGGTTCCTGACTTAGCCTAATGGTCTCGCAAACTAGTAGAATGCTGGATTCATGATAGGTGCTGGTGGCGAGATCTTTCAAAAGGGAGGTGGGAGGTAAATTATCGTGGTAGGTGTCTGGCATTCCCTTCCCACTCTTCTCTTTTCTTTTTCGGGGACGGCCTCCCCTTTGCTTATCTGCTCGGTTTCCCTCCTGCAGGCACCGGGAGTTCGTTCGAGGCGAGATCGCCGGTTCAATAATTAAGGAGTGTTGGCAAAAGGAAAGATGTTCTGTGAAGTGTGGAGGCTTGCGGACATGCACCTTCTACGCAACAGCTGAGATGAAATGATTCGATGGGTCGGCCAGCTTTCGGGATCGAAGTTTTATTGGAGATAGCTTCGGCCCTTGGTGAGGCTCATCGTTCTGGTCTCCCGATGAGTTTTTGCTCGCGATAAAGATGTTCCGGCCTGGTATTTCCTTCCTTTTTCTTCATGCGCTTGGCTTATTTTAGTCTTTTTATAGCCTCAAAGTCGAGCTATTTCGTTGCGAGACCCATTGCAGAAGGCTCAATAAAGCGGAAGGTCCCTCCAACTTCTACGCGCGATAAAGGAAAGCGAGCTCACTTCTTTAAGGCGCAAGATGGATCGAAGCCATGCCCGGGAGGTCCTCTTGGAGAAATAGGTATTCCGCCTTATTGGCTCGTATTTCTTTCACATCTCTTTTTCTATTTTTGCCGGTCTTTGAAATGTTGCTGTTCCAATTGAAGTGTAAACCGGATGAGTTGGAGCAACTATGGGGCAAGGTAGATGTCGTCAACTGTGAACTTGGTGAGCTGCGGGCATGCCTTAGCACTCATTTGGGGGTTAAAGAGAGAGCTCTGGTCGCGACTTCTGGTTTTGAGATGCAACTTCAGGCTTCTCGTGCGGATAATTCTACTCGGGCGAAGATGATTGCGAGCCTCTCATCTGAGCTGTCGAGGGCAAAAATCAAGGTGGCAAATGCCTGGGCCGAGGTCGTAATTAATAACACCCATTCGGGGCAAAAGATAGCTTCTTATTCAAAGGGCGTCGCCGTTGTTAATGCCGAGTTGAAGAAGACCCTTGATCGTGCAAGCAATAGTAGGGAGTACGAGAGTTGCAAATCCTGGAGGGAAACCTTCGAGGAGATTCATGATCGAGGTTTCGATCTCTCATAGGAGATCAAACATGCCGAGGGAGCGAAGTTTGATGCCAAGTTTTTGATATCTGATGATGAGGGGGAGGCCGAGGGGCCATAGCTGCCAACAAGTTAATAAAGGAGAATGAACATTCGCTGCCTCTTTTGCCGTGTATACATACATATTTATCTCATCATATGATGTGGACTGAGATTGCGCTCTGTAATTGATATATAATTAATAAGAAAGGGAGAGCCCTATAGTTTGCAATTTTTATGTTTCTGATCGCCAGAGTTTTCCTATCGGACCGTTTTGATCCTGGAGTAGCCTTTAGGCTTGAGTTTCAGGTTCAGTCTCTGAGTCGGGATCCTATCTCAAGCTTATTTTATCCTCGAGCCCATTTAGGCTGGTGATACTGACTTTTATTATATTCCCTTGGGCGTATGGCGATTTTCCAGGTTTAGTCTCTGAGTCGCGATGCGATTTGAGCTGTAATTGACCCTTAAATCTAATATGAGTTTTTTGCTAGCGATGGTGGCCTTTCTGCTACTTAGTCATCGAGACCTTTTGATATAGGGCACGAAGGCTCGCTTAGCCGGCGACAATGGCACTTACGCTGTTTGGTCGTAGAGACCTTTTGATATGAGGCCCGGAGGCTTTGCTTAGTTTAACTAATTTGGATCCGGTCTCCAAATCGCGTTACGATTCGAGCTCATTTTAATCGTCAATTTGTCAATTTTCAAGCTGATGGTCGTAGAGACCTTTTGGTGTGAGGCTCGGAGGCTTTGCTTACCCCACGACAGTGGAACGTACACTATTTGATGTGAAGCCCGGAGGCTTTTTGTAGGCTTTGTTTACTCTCGTTAAGGTCTTATCGATTATTTTTCTTGATCAGCCGTCAGTTCTAATAGAATCTCGATTTCAAGTCATAGTCGGTGATGTTTTGAGCACCTCGGAAGGTTCATAGCCCATAGGTCGAGTAGATCGACAATTTTGCGATTCTAAAGTCGTCATGGTCGGGACTTGTTTTTTTTGCTTGTTGAGGGAAGCCTGTGTTTAACTGGTTCTTTCCGAAGTAGATTCGGAGGATTTATTAGTAACAGTTGGGCATCCCCGAGTAGCATTTTTTGGGCTGTAGCAGCCATTTCGATCGGAGTCTTGTGTATTTTGCCGGGGCCATTTTTTATCCCGAGAAGCGGGTTTAGGTGTCTACACCAAGGGTATGCCCTTTAGGGATTCTTATAAATGCGACGTATAGCCTAATATGCGGGATTTTTCGTGCTTGTTGAGGTCTTACAGTTTGCCATGCATGTTGAGGTCTTACAACTTATGGAGAACAAATCTGGTTTTGCTGAGGGTGCCCGATAGGGTCTTACAATTTCGAATTTTCTAGGGCATGGCGATTGGCGACAGTCTTCGAGTCGTCGAGTTCGCTTGAAGACAACTCCTTATGAGCTCGAAGCTATTTTTCGGAGGCTTGGTGAGCCCGGAGTTCCGACCCTAAGGTCGCGCAAGTTGTTAAATTGCTCATGGTGAGTCTCTAAATATATCAGATCATTCTAGGCCTGAATACCGCCTTTTGTAGTCTTGGGGCCATATCGCGAGGGCTTTTTGAGCCAGGAACCCCGACCCAGGGGTCACGAGGGTGCCAAATTGATTAAGTTTCCTAGCATTTCGGGACATATTTGATGTATAGGTTTTTTGCTGAGGATAAGCCAAAATACTTTTCTTCGAGGCGACGAATGCTTGGAAAATATTCTTGATTGCTTGGCAAAAATATATGTTGTCCTGTTGCCATGAGTCTGGTCTACATGGGTGTGACTCTCATGATTATCGGATGTGCTTGTATGGTCCCATATTGGAAAATAGAGAGAGAGATCGTGGAATTGTTGGGTCCCTTCCCTAGGGACGTGTAGTTCTGCTAATAATCTTGTTGGAGGAACCCTCTTCTTGATAGAAACCAGATCGAAGAAAGAATGCCTGGCAGCCCCATGGCGGCCACGGATACTCTAGCGGGATCCAAAACTACTTAATGCATTGGCTGCCTTCCTGCGTACAGATGAGCAACAAGAAAGGAAAAAAGGAGATGATAAAAGGATGCTATCTTCCTAGGAGAAGGGCAATCGTATTTCTCATTCGGCCAGGCCGGGCTGAAGACGTGAGTGCTCTTAGCCTTTGACATCATTTGAGGATAACTCTGGTCATGGGCGTAAGGCGAGGAATCTCCTTCTGTCGCTTGTAGCCAAATGCTTTGGCTCCGCATCTGTCATGGAGTTTCATACCCTTCGAAGAGTAGGGCAAGAATTGTGTCCCGGGTGATGTATTCGCCATTGTCTGTTCAAAGCGTCTGCACCCTACGTTACTCGATGTATTAGCCCGAGCTCGGGTGGGCCGTTCAAGGGGAGCGATTTGGTCGTGGTGGCAGTCACCACTGGGGACATATCAGAGATCCGGCCCGAGAGTGATATTTGTCCGGGATGTCCTATTGGATTTGGCCTGACATCGTTGGTATAACTTTGGCTGATACACCTATAATCACAAATGTATGTTTTATTGGAAATCAGTTTGAACAAAAGAAGGGATTACTAATACGTTAATGTGATGTCTTGGTGGAGTCTCGGCGTGTTTTTCCTCGAGCAAGAGGGATCCCTTGGGGAGTATTCCCCAAGGTCATCCCTTTCTGGTAACGGGCACTTGCATTCTACGTTCTAGGGATCTTAGAGGGGTGTCGCTATCCTTTAACGGTTGTGACGATGGGTCGCAGCTTGCCGGCTCTGCTTTGTTCGATTTCTCCTTATCCTTGGAGCTGGATCCGGGTTCGCTTAGTTGGCGATGCTTTGTGGTCACCTTTGTTGGATGGAGTAGTTGTTGCTCTCTTCAGTATGTAACTCTGAGCATTTCATGACTCTCATGGTGGGCCACGTTTTCCTTAGAGGGGTTTTGGCGGAATAGACCTTATCCAACCGGAGTTTCCGGCTTTACTTATGGTGACCACTATGCTTGGAACTGCAATATTGAAGTCGAGTTCTATCGGGTGAGGATTCATTGCCGGTTGCGTCTTGTTAAATCTGATACCATTGGGGGTTCCTCGAAGGTGTCGTCCTTAGTCTACCACCTTGTTGTTGCGAGATGCGCCATACCTCGGATCGTTTCTTTCCTTCACGCCATGTCGATGATGGCTCCATTCGTTCAGCGTCGACTTTTCTGTTGGGGATCTGCCTGGATATGCCGATCCAGTAAGGGTTTCTCGAGGGTTACCCGCGGCTCTAACATGGGTCCGGTGGTTGTTTCTTGTATATGACCAAGCCTCAAACGGATATTCGACTAAGCTTCGCTCGAATTGCTTCGGAGCTATCGGGTATGCTTTGTTTTGGTTTTCGGCACAGGCCCATGCCACCCTACTATTCGGGACAGGAGAGGTCTCGTTTGTCATGTCGGATAGCGAGGCACGGTGTAAGGCCCCGTAAAATTTTGTGCTTAAAACCTAGTAGCTCATAGTGCCAAGGTCCAGATATATGTGTAGTTATCTAAGCTTTAAAAATCAAAAGAATCAAGTTTCCAGAAAATTGTCATTTATGCGGTCCAGAATGCGGTCGCAGATCAGCTATGCGGACCGCATTCCTGCCGCAGAGTGAAGCAGAAGAATTGTCAAAATTGAAGTTGAAAATGCGGTCCACTATGCGATCGCATAATCAATATGCGGACCGCATAATCATCGCATAAGTTCCTTAGGGATTTGTGGAGGTCAATTCTGTGGCGCATTATGCGACCGCAGAACTGAAATGCGGACAGCATTTCTGTCACAAACCCAGGCAGAGAAGTCAGGTTTTTGGAGCACTTCTGCGGTCCATTATGCGGACCGCATTTCCACTATGCGATCGCAGAGTGCGACCGCAGACCCGACTCGGCTCTAGATTTTCTAATTTTTCAACCCGATCTCTTCTTCAATAAAACGACCCAACACTTCATTTTTACACATTTTCTGGGTAGAACTAGAGAGAAGGAAGAGAGGGTTC
>MU670118.1:42880-71785 GCA_026770625.1 Nicotiana glauca | reverse complement strand
ATGTTTGGCAATGATGTATAAAACTTGTAATTCCTTTATTATGGCGAATGATATTGCTAATGAAAAATGAAATGGAAACCGTTATTGATATGTTTATAGAATTTGGTTAATGGAGTCCATCTCCTATTTATTCATGAGTTCGTTTGGGTAGGATGAGACCTAACAGGCTTACTCAGTCGGGTTTACTTGGTTGAACGCCGGTCGCACCCCTCGAATTTTAGGGCGTGACACACGGCATACCGTGATATTTTATTTCTTCTTCTTCTCTTGTCCTTCAGTAGATTGGGCCCTTTTTGCATTAGTTTGATGGCATTGGTGTGTGCTTCCACGGATCGTGTTAGTACAGTGAGCGAGTCCCTAAGATTAGATATCGAACAATGATGCCACGTCGTGGTCTTTTTCGGGGGAATTTCTTCAAATCTCCTCACCGGGATAGGACCGAGTTCTCCATTTTGGAGGTCGTCATTCCCGAACAGGCGTGCATGAGTGGTTATGTACTTGATAGGACTTGGGGTCCTGTCATCCCCAAGGAATTTCATTGTCTCTGACTTCTGCGAAATGAGTCCCAGGATCGTATCTCCGTGAGAAGGTTGTTGTAGGAGTCTCCGCGAGCGTGAATCAATCTTTTCGATAATATCCTCTAGCCTCCTTACCGTTATAGGATAGGTCATTGGTTCGTCGTTTCCCAATACCTTGGATACTAGCTCGGAGCGAGTAGATATTTTGGATGCTACCACGCCAAGAGTCTCCGGGCGGCTCTGTAGCTGAGAGATTTCCAAACGTTGTTCCTACAATATCTCAAAAATAACACAAAAATCAACTTCCCGTTCTACCGGGGCTGGATTTTTCGGGTTTTATATTGGTTAGCATGTTGCGTGCCGCCATTGGAGTGCAAGACTTCATTACCCCACCATGTAGCGTACGAATCCATATCCGCTCGGATAGATCTAGATGTGTTATCGGGGTCCTACGTTGTCGCGCCAGCCGTTAGGATGGCCATATTGTTTCCCTTGCGATTTATGGGGTTATCGTCCTTGATTTCCCTTATCGAGCTGACCATTAACCTGAAATCGAAAGGTCTTGGGCAAGAAAATGCGTGAGAGATATCGTGCGTTTAAGTGACGAAACTAGCAAGAAAATAATTATTTTTAGCCCCACGGTGGGCGCCAAACTGTTTACCGTGAAAATGGAAACAACAATTAAATTTATAATTAGGATTCTAAAAATACGTGATCTATTTCTGAGCTAGTTTGGAAGGGTGATTAGTGCTAAATATAAAGTAAAATAGTAAAGATCAAGCTAACCAAAATAACAATCGAACCAGTAAAGGGGGCGTTCCCGGCTTAGAACAAGCCAGTAGATACCTCGGGGTAAGGCCTTGAGCCTACCTCGGGCCTATCGGAGGTAATCTTATCGAGGGTAGACGGGAAGGGGATAACAGATAAGTATGTGTGTACAAGGCTTTATACCGTCAATCTTGAGCTAGAAAAAGAAGAAAAAACGAAGAACAATGAAATGCTAGGGCGACCTCGGGGTTGTAGAACACAGCTAACATTGAAGAAAGAGATAGAGAGAGATATTATTGCTTATTGGAGAAGTGGAGCAACATCCGTCCTTTACGAGGTGGGGTGAGTCACCCATATATAGGCAAGGGGACTTGGTAAAAGTATGCATATATTATTTACAATACGAGCGGGAGCTTAGTGCACTAGGCTGCCCTTTTTATTATTTCACTTGTTTCCTCATTCGTTACCTTTGCTACTTGAACTAAGCCATGGGAACTTGAATTTGAGACCTAAGTCACAATTCCCTCAACCAACCTTTGTCACTTGAATTAAGAAATTTAAATTATTATTTCTGAGAATATTGTATTCGAATTTTCCAATAACAAATCGTTACGCCCAAATGCATATATTGGTTGGTTTCTCGGTAACTGCAAATCTCTATCCCAAAATTACGCATCATATTCAACCTTTCATTCAATATTCTATACTATATCCTTCCCCATGAAATTGAACCAATTCGCTGATAGCCGACAACTATAGAAGAATGATTCACTATATTAAATCAAAACAAATGAGGATGAAACAAATTAAACTAAAATAATACTACAAAAGAGACGAAGGAAGAGAGAGTCATACAGAGAAGAGAAGAGGAGTCGCCGAACCCGAATCGCTCATGTCGTGCCCTTTGTCGGTCAGAGGAGTTCCTGATTTAGAGAAGAATAAGAAGAAGTCGAATAAAGCAAAGCAAAACAGCGAATTTCAACTTAGAGAAGAAAAAGAACAACTGAGAAGAGGAGGCAAATCTAGGATTCGCAAACGAGCGAGGTTGAAAACTGGGTAGACATGTGATTCACAAACCAACAGATTCGCAACTTTTGCTTTGAGAAAACATAGATTTTGAGTAGTGAATAGAGAGCTAGGCAGACGAGCTATGCATGGATGTTTAGAGACTAGGGCAGAGTTTGGGAAAACAGAGAGTTTCCTCTAATTTTTGGAATTTTTTATTTTAGGATATTAGTTTTGGCACCTATTTTTTAGAAAATAATAAGTTTTTAATATTTCTAATACTATATTTGGCAGCACTCCTCTCGCTCATGGCCCCTGCAATTATCATTTAGGACCAGTTGCTAATTTTTTTTTGGGACCAGATTTAGTACATTCGCAGTAGAATACAAAATTAAGGACCAGAATATAATCCCGTCCCAATAAATATACTTTTAGAGACGAGATTATTAACTCGTCCCTGAATGTTGGTCGCAAATAAGGATTTTTCTTGTAGTGTTAGGTGTACTATGAAGTGTTTGAACGGCGCACTGAGCACATCTCATTTATGGCAAATCCCAAGTAAAGTCATTACTCATCCGCCATTAATTAATGTAGGAGTGAGCTGGACATAGGAAGACTAATTTGGACATAAAGTATCCTATATTCATGCGGCAGTATTACCTAATATAAGTATTAATAACTGCTTTCACGTTTCGAAACCGTGACCTATAAGTCCTACAAAAAAACATTATCGTTACTCCAAGACTCCTCTAAAGAAGCTGGAGAGAGTCTTTTTGGAGATTGAACAAGTGTTTTCTTACTCTTATTATTCCCCGAACTTCAAAATTCAATCTATAAATATGAGTAGGTAAAAAGAAAGTGGTAGAAAAAGCAAAAGAAAATTAATGTGTCTAAATTTAATTTTATAACCTAACCAACCTCTTTTGAATAAAATTCAACAGGCTCAGTAAGTGTCGGTGTATAGGGTAAAATATGCTTATATTAAAATATGTGCATATTAAATGATCGCATGAGAAAGCGACACGTGGAGCCAAAGATAGAAGACAGTGAGGACCGAAAGCAACGGTCTTGAATAGAATGATATTCATAAAGGCGAATTAAATACCTGCACCTGGTAGCATTTAATGGATAATATTCTATAGCATTAAGTGCACAGTCTGTTACAAAGAATATGACATTCACTGCCTACCTTTACACATTCTTTAATGGACCTCATAATTGTCAGTGTGAGACATTTCGTTCCAAAAGTTTTTCCGTGAAGGCTCTCTTCTATTTTCAGGATAGAACCTTTGTTTAGGACCATAGGACGGGATAGGGTCCCATTGAATTATACCTACCTGGTAAACCTCATCCCCTTTCTCTTCTATTCCCAAAAGCTGATTCAATAGGATTAGTTTATTGATTCAAAAAGCTTCTTTCCCGCGACAATATTTGGACACTAAGGTTAGTTTCCATAGGGAGAAGCGGAAACCTTATTCATCCATTCTAACAACCTACTCGTTGCCCTATTTTATCTAGTCTCTATAATCACTAAGACCCGGTGGGGGAAGCTGTAGGTATTATTGCAGGTCAATGGATTGGAGAATCGGGTACTCAATTAAAATTAAAATTTTTTGATATCGGAGGAGTATTCACCGAGGGTACTGCAGAACATATGTGAGCCCAATCTAATGAAAAAAACAAATTCAATGAGGATTTGGTTCATCGCCGATACTACTAGAAGGATTCCTCTTTGGATAATAGGTATTATAGCTGGTATTCTTGTAATCAGTTTAATATGTATTTTGTTTGGGGGAGGGTTGGTGGGTAGCTTTCTTCCACTGGTGGCGGGCAGGCGAAGAGTCCAAAGGACAAGTAGCCGGGGGCGAGTAAAAAATAGAATTGTTCCATTTTCCTTTGATATCCCCCCTCCCCTCCTCTTCATCTGTTACTTTAGGTGCAACAACCACAGATGCAGGAAGCAATTCCTCTATAAGAAATTGAAAATGTAACTTTGGGGGAAGGGGTGCCTCCTCACAATAAGGGTCGCATTGACCATGCCCGGGCGACTGACTCTGAAATGAGGTATGTAAGGGAGCCACTACGAATAAGTTTTGAGAGTTACGAAGAAAGCTTCCAGCTCATATTGGTCATGGGTTGGGAAAAGGAATTGAACTCTATGAGATCGAATCTTCTGTTGTTCCTTAGTAGCTCAATAGTAGAGCGGTTAGACCCAAGTAGGCTTACAAATCAGATCATGATACGATCAAGTGCATTCTCGGTCGTCTCAGACCTTCTAATTGGTATATATCTCCAAAATATTTGGAGATACACATACAAGGTTTTCTTGTTACTAATATAGTCAAGCCTCTCGTTTTCTTTAGATCCCCTGTTTCACTCTGATAGTAGTATTGATTGTGTCAATGCAGAGGAAATGAATACATTTACATACTATTTAATCTTATAAGTGAACTAGACAAAATGGAATCAAGGGATTTGATCCTAGGACCTTGTTCTCTATGTGCAACTATAAATAGTGAGCTCTACAGTCATTGTAGAGGATACGAATTTTCTGATAAGTTAATGATGTACTTTGTTCTAAAGCTCAATAACATTTTATCTTCTTGCTTTTTGCTACTGTTACTACTACCTCCATAAGCTCTGCTCCTGTAATTAAGATTGCTAGTATCTTATCTAGATTTTAACTCTAAGTCTTATATTCTTGTCTAATTTATTTATTATTTTAGGATCAAATCGATTCACTTGTCTATAAAATACATATGAATTTAAGTGTACCATTTTACGGGTAAACAGTTTGGCGCTCACCATGAGGTAGTTATGTAATTGAGTTGATCTTTGCATCTATTACTAACTTTTTTGATTATTTGTTCAGAGGAAAAATCATTAAAAATGGCGTATAACGGTGTCAACATCGCACACAACATTGAGGCTCTAGGAAATCAGCCCAGCATGAAAATTCAATTAGTGATACCGCAACGAGGGGGATGAGGCCACGTCGGTTCACGACGGGTAATATCCACGACATAATCGAGAGGCGACTCCCGATGATGCTGAAGAAGAGCGCGTTATTGAAATAGTAAGGATCTTGAGATAGCAACAAAAAGCCATTATGGGTTATCTTTCACGATAGGATCAGGTCATGACAGAGTTGAAGCAGGCGTTGTTAGGTGCTTCTAACAATGCGAATGGACGAGGTCATGTTCCTCCCGGTGCTCCCGCAAATCAAACAATGCAGAGGGTCGATAACAACACCACAAGGGCAAAGTTGGCTTCGATGCGTTCGGGGAGAATGGTAGCGGATCTAGAAACAACAATGAGAATGATCCCTTTAAAACCGAATTCATGTGGTTTATGAGGGAAATAAATGGCAGAATGTATCAAATTTCGAGCGCACCACCAGTGTTGAAAGGATAGTACTCAAAGAAATTTACCTATATGTTGTTCAAATAAAGAGTGATGCTAGAGTTGATCCTGAGCGGTTCAAAATGCCAGATATGCCGAAATATGATGGGACTTCAGATCCTCATGAGCACATCACCACCTATACAACAGCGGTGAAAGGGAATGATTTAGATCCCCACGAGATCAAGTCAGACTTACTAAAGAAATTCAAGGAGACCCTCAAGAAGGGGGTCCTGACGTGGTATTCACTTTTGCCCGAGCACTCCATAGATTCCTTCGAGCTACTCGCGGAATCATTCATCAAAGCGCATGGCATGGATATGAAGGTACTGGTCTGAAAGGCTGACATATTCAAGATTGCACAAGGAGAGTCTGAATTGCAGCAGAGGTTCGTTACCAGGTTCCAAAGGGAAAGGAGGTTGCTACCGGCCATACCGAACGAATGGGCAGCTGAAACATTTACTAAAGATCTGAATCCGAGAAGTTCCGAACTTCCCAAAAATTGAAAGAAAGTCTGCTCACGTTCCAGGAAACAACATAGGCAGATGTTCACAATCGGTACGAGTCAAAGATAAGAATTGAGGATGAACAACTCAGTTTCCCTGCATTAACCAAGGGTCAGGATCGGGAAAAGAATAAAGAGAAGTCAAAAGATGATTTCAACGTAGATCAACGATCTTTAAAGGTTGATTTTTACCCGATGAAAGAGCCGAAGGATGAGGTAGAGGTCTTGTGCAGGTGGATAGATTCGCAATCGAAAGGAGAGTTGATTGCGACGGGAATAAAAGGTCATTTCAAGACAAAGAGATATCAGGTTCCCGCAATTCCTCCCACCCCAATATTTAGAATACAACTTTAATGTTAGCATAGTGAAGTTGGTATCAGCTATGTGAAACATTAAGGAAGCATGTCCCGAAGCTAATAAGATTTGATCCCAGTCAAAGGGATCCTAATTTGTGGTGCGAATATCGTGGGCCAACGGTTACCAGACTGGGCACTACCGGCATCTGCAAGAAGAGGTGGAGAAACTGCTGAAAAATGTTGATCTTAGATAATTCTTGAGTGATCGGGCTAAAAACAATTAAGTTCATAATTGTGATAAAGCAAAACCTTCAAATGTAGTACCATATCCTCCAAGTTTTACGATCAACATGATTTCAAAGGGAACGAGATTTATCACGTGATGCTTTTGGCTACAAAAATGACTAAGTTATCGGTAACCCACAATAAGAGACTCCAGGAAGCCGAGGACAATATTACTTTTATGGTGGAAGACGCAGATGGACTGCTACTACCGCGCAATGATGCCTTGGTAATCTCTTTAAATGTCTTAGATTCTAAAGTTAAACATGTTTTGGTAGACCCATGAACTTCGGCCAATATTATCCAGTGGAGAGAATTGGAACAAGCCAAGCTAATTGAAAGCCTCATTCCGATCACAAAACTCCTCATTGGACTCACTCTGGTGAGCGTGACAACCCAAGGACAAATCCTGCTGCCCAAGAATGCTAAAGGGATGATAAAGTTGACCCTTTTTTCGAGGTAGTAGATGGTGAGATGGGTTACAATATTATCCTGTGGAGACCGTGGTTGCACAAGATGAAGGTTGTACCGTGAACATATCATCAATTTTTGAAGTTCCCAACTCTTCAGATAATTAAACAAATAAGAGGAGACCAATCGAGGGTAAGGGAAATGAATGAAATCTCTATTTCCAGTAGCAAAGGCAAGGAGCACTCAACATAGAAATTACAGGAACCAGCGCTTGCTCCTGAGCCGAGCGAACTAAACCAGGGGGAGGAGTCGTCAGAATCCTATCAGGTAGCAAGATACTTCCAGGTACGAAATGAAATGGACTCAACAAAATCCATGGCGGAACAACTTTAATAAGTCCTATTGTTCGAAAATTTCTTAGAGATGAAGTTCCACTTGAGGACAGGATTAAATCCCAAGTTCAGGTATGGGTTTATCAAATTTATTAAATTTAATATTGACTATTTTGCGTGGTTGCACGTGGATATGACAGTGATCCCACTGGAAGTGGCCATGCAAAAATAAGAATGGATCCCAACATCTCTCCCATTCATCTAGGGCGTGTATGGTGTAGAATTCTTGTGCTTAACCTTAAATGTCTCGCACATTGCTTTCATCAGATCACTTTTGAGATTGGAACCATGGTCAGTGATGATTGACTCTGGGATGCCAAACCGGCAAATTATGTGGTCGCAGACAAAGTCAGCCATAACCTTATTGGTTACCACGTTGTATGAAGCTGCTTCAACCCATTTAGGGAAATAATTGATTGCCACTAGAATGAAGTTGCGCCCGTTTAACGCGGCCGACTTAATAGGTCCGATGACATCCATTCCCCAAGCGACAAACAACCATGGTGAGCTTGTTGCATAAAGCTCGTTAGGGGGTACCTTTATCATGTCTACATGGATCTGGCAACGATGGCATTTCCGAACATACTGGATGCAGTCCGTCTCTATAGTCATCTAGAACTAACCGGCCTGGAGTATTTTCTTGGCTAAGACAAAACCATTCATATGCGGACCACAAGTCCCTGCGTGAATTTCCTCCAAAAACCTGGATGCCTCTTTTGCTTCGACGCATCTTAATAGTCCCAAATGGGGAGTCCTCCTATACAGGATTCCCCGCTGTGAAAGAAGTGATTGGATAACATTCGCAGTGTGTGCTTTTGTGTAGTGTTTTAAAGTTATGGATATTCTCCTGTTGACAGATACTTCATAATGTCATGAAACCATGGTTTTCTATCTACTTCTTCCTCGACATGAGCACAGTAAGTTGGTTGATCCTGGATTTTTATTGGGATGGTATCAATAAAGTTCTTATCTGGATGTTGAATCATGGATGATAGAGTGGCCAATGCATCGGCGAACTCATTATGAACCCTGGGGACATGCTGGAATTCTGTCTTTGTAAACCTCTTCCTCAACTCTTGTCCATGGTGCAAGTATGGGAGTATTTTGGAGTTCTTGGTTGCCCATACCTCTCGGACCTGATGTATAAGCAAGTCTGAGTCACCGATCACTAGTAACTCCTGAACGTTCATGTCAATGGCTAGTTTGAGCCGTAAGATACAGGCTTCATACTCGGACATATTGTTGGTGCAAAGGAACTTGAGTTTGGCGAACACCGGGAAATGCTGACCTGTTTCTGATACTAGGACCGCTCCGATGCTAACTCCCTTAAAATTTGCTGCTCCATCAAAAAACATTCTCCAGCCATCGTAGGATTCTACAATGTATTCACCTACGAAAGAGACCTCTTCATTAGGAAAATACGTCTTTAGAGGCTCGTATTCTCCACCCACGGGATTTTCAGCAAGATGATCGGCTAGCGCATGTCCTTTGATTGCCTTTTGAGTCAAGTAGACAATATCAAACCCACTCAGCAATATTTTCCATTTGGCCAGCTTGCCCATGGGCATGGGCTTTTGAGAGATGTACTTCAGCGGATCCATCCTTAATATGAGATAAGTAGTGTAGGCACAGAAATAATGCTTCAACTTCTGAGCTACCCAAGTCAGAGCACAACAGGTGCATTCTAGCAGGGAATACTGGGCCTCGTACGGGGTGAACTTCTTACTGAGATACTAGATGGCTTGCTCCTTTCTCCCCGTTTCATCATGTTGTCCCAAAATATAGCCAAATTCTTCATCCAGTACTGCAAGGTAGAGCAATAGCGGTCTACCTGGTTCGGGCAGAACTAGGATTGTTGGCATCGATAGGTATTCCTTGATTCTATCGAAAGCCTTTTGACAATCATCAGTCCACTTAGTGGCGGCATCCTTTTTCAACATCTTGAAGATTGGTCCGCAAATGACGGTGGACTGGGCTATGAACCGACTGATGTAGTTGAGTCTTCCCAAGAAACTCATGACCTTTTTCTTGTTCTTTTGCGGTGGTAATTCCTGAATGGCCTTAATGTTTGACGGATCTAGTTCTATTCCTCGTCGACTTACGATGAACCCAAGCAGTTTCGATAGGAACCCCGAATGCACATTTGGCGGGATTCAGTTTTAGGTTGTACCTTCTTAATCTATTGAAGAACTTCCTCAAATCTCCCATGTGGTCTGTGCCTTTCTTGGATTTAACTATGACATTATCTACATACACCTCGATCTCTTTGTGTATCATGTCATGGAAAATAATAGTCATGGCCATCATGTAGGTGGCCCCAGCATTTTTTAATCCAAATGGCATCATCTTGTAACAATACATTCCCTACGGTATAATGAAAGCCGTTTTCTCCGTGTCCTCTTCGCCCATCCATATTTGGTGATATCCGGCGAAACAATAAACTAATGACTGCAGCTCGTGCTTTGTGCAGTTGTCGATCAGGATATGTATGTTTGCAGTGGGAAGTCATCTTTTGGACTGGCCCGGTTGAGGTCCTGGTAGTCGACACAGATTCTGACCTTCCCGTCCTTCTTTGGTACTGGCACATTGTTAGCTAACCATGTCGGGTATTCCACTACCTTGAGGCCCCTGGCTTTGACTTGCTTGGTGACTTCTTCATTGATTTTCAAACTCATGTCTGGTTTGAACTTTCTGAGCTTCTGCTTTACCGGCGGACATGTAGGATCTGTTGGAAATTTGTGAGCTACAATGGATGTACTGAGACCGGTCATATCATCATATGACCAAGCAAATATGTCCTCATACTCTTTTAGGAACTCTGTGTACTTTTTCTTTTTTGATGGAGACAGGTGAACACTGATGCGTGTTTCCTTGACATTCTCTATATCCCCCAGGCTGACAACCTCGGTTTCGTCCAAGTTAGACTTAGGTATGTTCTCAAAATCCTCAATCTCTTTAACGACCTCTTCTTCTGAATCTGTGTCCGTTTGTCGCGTTATCTCGTCGCATGTCACATTCATTGGTTCATCAAGATAAGTAATAGTAATGCTGTGTAAAAGTAAAATAAATGATAGAGAAAAATAATAAGAGCGAGATTTAAATAATGAATTAAAATGCTTTGATAAATGTTGAAAATTGTTTTTAACATAGGGTCTCTTTTCAAAATTTTAGAGGTAATACTGAAAGAAAATCAACTAATCCAAAAGTAAGAGACAATGAACAATGCTTTGTTCGGCCTTGCTACCCCGAAGCTCTCCGGGCCTTGGTGACCCTGACGGACCAATTTTTGAGGCGTTCTCCTCGGTTCACTGCCTCTATGGATGGTCCTTCCTCCCCTTCCTCCTCAAAAATGACGTGACAGTCCATGTTGTCATCTTCCAAGAACAAATTCTTCATTGCGGCTAATGCTTCATCTTCCTCTGACCCACATATGATGTCGGTCGGCCGGAAAGTCTGTTCCAGGTGGGGTATCGGGTGCTCCAACGGATAGTAAGGGCCGCGCCATGGTGGCGACCAGTTCTTGAACTCTTGCCAAGTATATCCATACCCTAACCCGAAAGTGGTTCCATGCTTCTTCAGATTGATCGGCTTGGTAATTCCTTGAAGGTTCTTGCCGAGCCCTTTGCCAGGTTCATACCCGCTCCAATTTAGGATACTTTCTATCCTGTTATCCCACCATTTATCTTTATCCACAATGTTGACTCGATCAATGTGGTGGTAAGTTTCTACTCCTAACTTCCTTCTCCCTATAATTGCTGGGATAGTTTGACGACCGTATATAGGGTTACTCCCGTCACCATGAATGGTCACCTCTTAGTGATTCCACTCGAACTTCACTGCCTGGTGTAGGGTTGAGGCCATGGCTCCAGCAGCGTGGATCCAAGATCGTCACAATAATAGGTTGTAGGACGATGGGATATCTATCACTTGAAAATCAACATCGAACCAAGTTGGCCCCATTTGGAAACATAGACTGATCTCCCGAATAGTGGACCTTTAGGAGCCATCAAAGGCTTTGACGTTGATAGACCCATCTTTAATTTCATGCATGTTCTTCCCTAATGTTCTGAGGGTCACCAATGGACAAATTTTGAGGTTGTATCCTCTGTCAATCAAAGTCCTGGTGATGAAATAGTCCTCGCATTGCACAGTGATGTGCAGCGCTTTATTGTGTCCTAAACCTTCAGGGGGCAACTCATCCTCGTGGAAAGTGATCTTATGACTCTCCAATACCTACCCGACCATAGTTTCCATCTCACGTCCAGTTATATTACTGGGTACGTACGCCTCGCTTAGTATTTTCATCAAGGCATTCTTGTGTGTCTCGGAGCTTTGCAATAGAGACAGAATGTAGATCTGTGCTGGTGTTTTGTTAAATTGGTCAACAACTGAATATTCTTTTTCCTGTATCTTCTGCCAGAGATCATCAGGACCAGTTTCAATAGGTCGTCCCGAGGCCTGCTTACTTGATTCGACTAAGTGCTCTGGAGTATAGATTCTGCCAGTCCTGGTCATACCTTGCGCTGCAATTGCTTCTCCAGACCTAGACTTTCCCTTTCTCCTTGCCTTGGCGGTGTAATCCCAAGGAATGGCCTATGTATGGAATGGTGTTACTGCTTACATCGCTACAGGAATGGGCACTCTCGTTTTGGGTTGCAATACTGCAACTTCAAATGGTACTTTTGGAGACCCAAACTCCACCTCGATCGGCTTTGTGGTCCCTTTGGATGACGGTGCTTCAAACTCGAGAGGCACATACATGTTTACTTCAGCATCCCCTGAGGGTTAAATATGGACTACAATTGGATTCAATGTGACAATTGGTTTCTTGGGCTCGTCACCTTCGGCAATTAATCCAATTGACCCTTTGGGGTCCCAATCATCTTCTACTTTGATCATATGCACATAACCACACTTATAATCAAGCAAAGGATTATCGCGAACATTAGAAGCAGGTTCCTTGGCCACGATGATTTTGATGTCAATCAGAGCTTGGATTTTGTCTTTCAGCGATCGACACTCATCAATGGTATGCCATTTTATGTCAGAATAGTACGCACAGTTTTATTTGGATTGACCCACGGGGAGGGATTATCTGGAGTTTTGGCAGGTATTGGGGTGATGTAACCGTCTACTTTGAGTCTTTCATATAATTGGTCGATCGGTTCGGCGATGGCGGTGTATTGCTTGGGAGGTCTACGGTCGAAGTTAGGGCGTGGCCTGGGAAAGATTTGGTAGGCGGGAGGTGACTGGTAGTGAGTATTATAGGCTTGGTAGACGGGTGCAGGTTGGGAATATTTGGTAAAGTAGGTTTTTATGGAGATGGTTGGTAAGCGGGCGATGGAATTTTGTAAGAAGGTGGAGGTGCTTGGTAGTTGGGAATAGGCTGGTATGAGAGGGGGTACAGGGTAGGCTTGGTATTTTATGGGTGACTTGGTTCTTCGTGCGACCATCACGGTGCTCATATCTTTTTTCTTTGATGTGCCACCAGATTGTAGGTCCTTGTTGGTAGCTTGCAGTGCCTCAAAGTTAGTGACCATTCCGCTATTAATTCCCTCTTCAATTCTTTCTACTAGCTTGATAATATCGGAGAACTTCTAACTCTCTATCAACATCAACCTCTCATAGTACTGCAGATCCTGTGCTCGGACGAAAAATCGGTTCATTTATTCCTCCTCTAAGGCCGGCCTGACCTTAGCAGCCTCGGATCTCCATCGAGTGGCGTACTCGCGGAATGTCTCGGTGGGTTTCTTCTTCAGGTTCTGGATATAGAAGATATCTGGTGCGTTCTCTGTATTGAACCTGAATTTGTCCATGAAGTCGGGCGCCATTCCAACCTAGCTCGTCCACTTTTTGGGATCTTGGCTGATGTACCAAGATAGCGCATCTCCTTTCAAGCTTCTCATGAAGAGTTTCATGCGGATCTTCTCATCTCTTCCCACACCGACCCGCTTGTCACAATATGTCCTCAAATGGACTCTAGGATCCCCCGACCCGTCGAACATTTCAAACTTGGGAGGTTTGTACCCCTCCAGGAGTTCAACATCTGGCTGAATGCAAAGATCCTCATAATTCAGCCCTTGAATGCCTTTGCTGCCTTCAACTCCCTGGACTCAGCTAGTCAATTTCTTAAGCTCGGCTGCCAAGTTCTTGATAAGAGAGTCTTTGTCATCAGACTCTGGTGTGTTTGTGATGGGTTGAGTGTATTGTGGTATGGTTTCTACATATATGGAAGTGTGGTGGGGATGATCATTTGATGGAGTGTTGTTGAGGTGAGTGTTGCAATGAGCAGCGGGTTTTTTCTGTGGTTTTGGGATGTTCTGTGGAGGTATGAGGTGTTGAGTATTGGGAAAGATGATGTCTCAGGTTGTGAGGGAGAATGACAGACTTGCCAAGTTCCGAACTTGGTCCAGTTCTTCTTGAAACTTCAGTAACTTTTGTTTGAGTTGAGCAGCACTCTCTATGGATACCTGAACACCCTGAGGAACCTCTACCCTTTCAGCTGAATAGTCCTTTCTGATGTTGTTCACGTTCTCCATCTTTGATTTGTTCTTGCTTTTGATAGAGCATGGAGGAGGAGGAGGTGGAGGGTCCTTAGATCTTGTGGAGTAGGATGACGATGCCAGAATGCATAAACTAACCTTTGGGGAGGGGAATAAAATAAAAGTAAAAACAGTAAAAAGGTAACAAGTTAGTGCGGATTCTGAGGAGAAAAGCATTGCAGTATTTAAACACATAGTGCAAGAATATAAATCGTGTCCTAATTTGGGAGTCTCGTTGTGCCCGATGTAGGCCTAGCGATAAGTTGATTTGGAGAACTTATAATGTTAAATGCCTCATTTTATTGATAAAAATAAGACGAATCACAAAACGACACTAAAATTGCATAAAGTAAAAACATCACTAATGGCCATTGGACTTATTACATTTCAGAGCAGAAAAGAAAATAAACTCCTAACTACTTGGTCCCAGAAGGACCTTCTCCAGACTCGGCATCTTTGGCTCCATCGAACAGCGTCACCAGCTCACGCAATCCCAGCAGCAAATAAGCCCTAGACAAATGTCCTCCTTCATTACCCTGAGCGTATTGGCAACTCTCGATCCTCCGGATGAACTTCCCTTCCAGCTCTACTAACCCATGCTCCAAATGCCCTAAGCGCTTGTTGGGTCTAACAGCCAGATCCTTCCATTCCTCGATCAAATTTTGATTGGCCTCTTGAATCTCCTGATGCTCACTCTCGCACTCCCTAAGCCTTTTGCGTAACTGATTGTACTTAACCTGTGTCTCGGCCCTTTCATCGATGACCCTATGACCTCGAACAGATCTGGGTTGTCTTGACCTAGCATGATCTTCTTTTAGCCAACCTAGATAGTATGAGGTGTAACCGGCACGATACCTGTCGGGTTCTATGGAATCCCTCTCCAAGATAATCTTTCTATTCCATATTTGTTGAGCTTGACACTTGTATGGGCTATCGTCGCCTTGGAAATCAGCACTGAAATGACTCATTTTCTCAACCTTTGGTACAACTTGCTTTCTTCGTGCCTGCCTCATGACTCAGAGTGGGTCATAGGGATAAGTTCCCCTCAGACCAATGATTATAAGGAATGGAGTGTCGCAACAGCGGATGATGAACTCTCTAGTGGGGAACCATTCGAACATCCATTGCACCTTGTCTTCTTTCAAGTTTTCAAACATTTCTACCCATCCTCGAGCATCCCCCGATCGAGCAAACATGTCAGGCATATAATTCATTCTGTTGGATGGTGAAAGGCTATATGATCATTCCACGGCCTTCGTGGAAGCTCTTGACGGTATCGACCCTTTTGAAGATGTTCTATAAGCCAGAGTTGGAGCAATAAATTGCAGCCCTCAAAATGATTGGCCCATCATTGGCAATTTCCCAATGCTCGGTAGATTTCTACAACAATCATGGGCACTATGTTGAAAGGTTTCCCTTCAAACCCCTCCATTAGTGTCTTGGCAACCATGGCTAGTCTAGTATGGATCCTAGCCTTCTTCATAGGGAACACTATCATTCCCAGGAAGCAAAACATGAAGACGAACACTCTCCTGTGGATATGCCCCAATGATGTGAGGGTGAATTCATCTGGATAGGTAAGGTAGGACTTGCTATGACCGTACCACTAGTACAAGTAGTCAAAGGGAACATAGGAATCCTTCAAATAAGTCAAATCTACATTTTTCTTCAACCCTATCATTTTGAAGTAACCCTTACCCTTGCATTTTTCCTTCATGAGCAAACCCCAAAGTCTCCTAAGGAATACCGGCTAATCATCCTATTTCCTGGAGCATAGGGGTCATTTCGAGGTCCCCAAATCGAAATACCGACCTATCACTATCCCAGAATAAGGTCGCAGCCTCTATGATCCTATTATCTTGTCGAATTTCCAGAAGAGAGGATATGTTTCCCAAATACTTGAGGACAAGAGTCCGATCACTGGAATGAAGGTCCTCCCACCATCTTAGCAACCTTGGGTGGATATTGGTTACCATGCCGAATCTGGGAATTTCGTGCCTCATTTCCTGCAAAATAAAGCATTATTCCCTTAATCCGGCCGGACTCGACTATTTAAATCAATAATTAGAATAAACAACATTTAGTTCTCAAAATAAATGCACAGAGTATGGTGTTGTCCGTTTGGGTCCCAGGGGAACCCAGTGGACTTTGGATAAGGCTATCTTAAAGAGTCATTATATGGACAACATAACTGACTCGACTAGGTTTGACTGTGATGCATGAACAGTTAAACAGAGTAAGGTTTCTATGGGGTGTTTGACCGGTACTCTTGAGCGGACAACTCAAGAGGGAAAGGCATGGAACCGTTGACTGCACCATTGATCGACTAGTTTTATCGCAAATACGCGTTTGCCAGAATTTAGGGGTAATAATATTGGAAGAGCGCAACAATCTCATCAAGCGTTGCTATGGTATTTGTTTGGCACGAGTGGGATATGATGTTAAAGATGCAATTACAAGAATAAAATAAATTGTCATGTATTTTCACGTTCATAATGATTTCAACAATTGCTTAGAAAAACGGTATTGAAAGAAAGCAGTAAATGAAAGCGTTAAAGAAAAAGAAACAAAAAAAACAAGTCAGTTTCGAATAAAAGTATTAAACAAAGCAATAAAGAAAATAGTAAAGTCACATATAACATGCAGTGGTAAAAGCCTAAAGAATCACCAGCAGAGTCGCCATGCTGTCGACGCCCCCTTTTTCTCTAAAAGCAAAATCGGGTTTACGACATGCAGGAAGAAAACTCTATTCCGGGGTGGGAGTTGGGTTTTTGGAATTGAAGAGTCGCCACCTAATGATTAGCTGCATTAGGACACTAAGCGTTTTGAGTTGGAAAACCAGAGTTCGAGGAAGGGCTAGAAACTATCTCGATGGGAAGGTGTTAGGCACCTCTCAAGATCCACTAGTGTGGTTCCCGACCATGCTATAATTGTGACTTTGAATATAAATAAATAAATATACAAAAACAGCTTTCACGTAATGATTTCAAACAAATGGAAGTGTAAAAGTTAAATAAACATGCTGAATTTTGGGAATAGTCGATTTCATAATTATTTAAGGGATATATAAGTACGGAAAATGGGGGTCAAATAATTGATACAAATAATCACACAAGGAATAGAATGAGGGCAAAAATTCGAAAAAGGTAACAGTAATAGAAATTGAATCACCAAAAGAGATTTCGAATAATTAAAGTGAAAGACGGGGTTTAAAAGAACTGAAAATTTTGATGGTTTTTGGAAAGAATTCTAAAAAAAAAGTAAACACATTAAGGTATTAAGCGCGAATTTGTCTCGATTATTATTGCGTGCTATTACCCGTCTCATTCCTATAAGTCCCGGAGGTGTACGAGACTACTAATCCTAAAGGGAAGGAAATTTGGCTTTTCAGAGGTTTTAAAAGGTTAAAATACTAAGGCGTCAGGCAAAACACAAGAATGCAGTTATGGGAGCACAAACACTCAAGGCTCAGATAAACCTCCTTTAATCCCAGAAAATCATGTAGCTCAGCACGTCTTACAGGTACTGACTATGTCGAAATTTATACTTAGCATTAGGCAGACTGGTTCATTACATATTTTCAGGCAAAAGAATGCACATTAGGCTCACCTGGCTGCAACTTATCGAAGGCCAATGTAATTAATTAACTGCGTATTTATTTGCCTGCGTGATTACCTATAGGCATGGCATCTACAAGTTTGGGATAACAATGCATACTGATTTAAGAAAATGTTGTCAGCTATTTAAAGAGAACAAGTTTAAGCAAGAGACCATGAATTTTATAACCGGTAATTCATTATTATTACAGGTCTTAGACTTATAACAAGTAAGGCGATTCAGATTTGATTAATTCCTATAGGCATGATTTCTATAGCATTTGTTGGATTTAGAACACATTTGAAGACTATAATAAAAATGCAGAAAACCCTATAGGCATGACATCTAAATACTGGATGAAAGTCTGATTGCTTTATTTGGTTATTAAGCCCTATAAACATTTGCCTAGCGAGAATTGGATATGCAGGAATTAGAAAAGACCTATAGCCATATTTTCTACATTCAGAAATCCTATAGACATGGTATCTATACGAGAACATGCTGAAATTAAAATCTTATAAACAAGTTATATATATGATAACATGCTAAAAATTAAAGAGATCCTATGGGCAGGTTTTCTACATGAGATTATGCTAGAATTAAAGAAATCCCATAGGCATGTTTTCTACATGAGATTATGCTAGAATTAAAGAAATCCTATATGCAGGTTTTCTACATGAGAACATGCTAAAATTAAAGAATTCCTATAGGCAGGTTTTCTACCCCTTTTGCATACATGTTACTCCTTCCCTTTTTACTAGTCACCCCAGAGATTGTTATAGAGTTTTATTACAGACCAAAAATGATTTGAAAAGAAATCAGAAATAATATTACAATCAGAACTCCTAATTTGCATCCAAGGAGCC
Source organism: Nicotiana glauca (assembly GCA_026770625.1). Taxonomy (NCBI): domain Eukaryota; kingdom Viridiplantae; phylum Streptophyta; class Magnoliopsida; order Solanales; family Solanaceae; genus Nicotiana; species Nicotiana glauca. The sequence goes on along the minus strand of MU670118.1, from coordinate 53,201 downwards.
TAATTCGAACTCCAAGTCTAATAATATGGTATGAGCCAACTACCAGGATAATGTTCCAAAGCCTTTCTCTTGCCAAGGGTGTGTCAGAGTTCCAAGGAGTTTCAGGAACTCCAGGCAATGCTCACACCCCAGGTATCATTTTAAAACATTGGATTAGGGTTCAGTATGGAAGAGCCAGCCCTCCAATGTCCAAGTTCAGAGGGAACTCAAGGTCCCAAAGCAAGGCTCATTAGAGGGTGGTAGGGGGCAGAACTTAGAGTTTAGGAACAAGTGTAAGTGCAATAGAGGGGTTTAAGGGATGCCAAGGCAGGTTGGTACTCATGCCCAGCAACATATAATGCTGGCACACCCCTATCCAACCCACTAGCGAAGCATTGGAGAGTCCAGAACCTATTGAAGGTCAAACCATGGCCTGGGCAGTAATTGGGATACTGTCAGGCCAAGGTTTCATCTCAACACATAAAGGGGTTAGGGAAAGGGATTCGTATGAAAAAACAAAACAAAGAAGAGCAAAACTAAGCATAAGTTAAAAGCATAAAGAGTAATCACACAAAAATAAAACTATAGAATAAGCATATAGGGATAAGGCAAAAAATTTAAAAGAAGGGGGCATACCAGTTTTCAGAAAGCTAAGCCAGTAGGGAGAAGCAGTAGACTTAGGGAAGCCAAGTTGCAATCAAGAAGCACTAGGGTGAGTTTAGAAGTGAGTTGTGGTGATTGCAAAGCGTGTGTCTTTTTAAAAAGAATTGCCAAGTATTTATAATGCAGGAAAGAAGCAAAAACGGGCAAGAAACCAATCACACAAAGTTCCCTTTTAATTAGGGATTTTGATTTCAAACGGGCAAAAGTAAAATAAGGAAAGAATTTGATCAAGAATTTTTCCAAAGAAGTACAAAGAGGGTGAATGCGTAGGAGCTATTTAAGGCAAAATCTAGTGGTATACGGTTTATGAAAAATAAGGAAAGGGAATCAATCAGACAGTCAGTATAATAAAATTGCAGGCTTTGTTCGAATGAACCAAGTCCAGAAAAGGGAAGAAAGGGTTTCACTTAAGGAAAATCAAATAACAGTCAATCAGAATCACTAGAAGAATTCGAAATCAATCAATAATTGGCAAGACCCTATTTTGAAAGAAGAAATTCTCATATATAAAGCACACGAATATCAAACAAGAAGGAGTTGTCATGCTGATTAGAAAAGTCTATCATGGAAAAGTTCAGAGTTATAAACAAAAAGTTTCCGGTCAAATTATAAACTCATAATGAGTTTGAGAGTTCAGGGTTTCAAAGCAGAACCCTAGTCCAAACATCAAATCAAACTCACTAAAGAAAACCCCCAAATCCTAGGGTTTTTCAATTTGAATCCGATGTAGAGACAAGAAGACAAATAACAAGCCCAAAGGTCTCTTTTAAAGATTCAAATGGGTAAAATAGCAGGTTTGAATCAAAAATAGTGAAAAACTGACATAAAGTCCATGTTTTAAGAGAAGCTTGAAACTTAACAAGTTCAGAAGATAAAGAGGCAGTACAAAATTAAAGAAACAGTAGATGAGACATGTTTAGAATTCAAGCAAAGGTCCAGTAAAGGCAAATAAAGAACTAAGAGCTTAACGGAAAATACAGTAAAGAACACAGGGGTAACGAACACATAAGAAAAACGTGTGAAAACATGAAATAGAAACAAGTAGAAGGAAGAATGGAGCACAATAAGGACATGCATAATCAAGCGAACATAAGAACATAGGAGAAGAACATGCGAGATAGATAAATAAGAACATAGCAAAGACAGATTCACACAAAGAAGAGAAGAAAGAATTAGAAAAACATCTCAAAACTTTTGGAAAACCCTAAATCGAAGCGAAACAGACCTTGAAAGAAAAGATTGTGAAAAACATTTAAAACTTTCAGTGGAACACAGATATAGCATAGATCTAAGAAAATAAACACATAAAAACCTCAAACATCTTAAGGTTGCAGAGAAACCCTAGAAAAAAATGACAAAGTCTTGGAAAAGTTATATCCTGGGTCGAAGAGGTCAGGAATCAAGCTTCTCGTGCTTGAATACGCCGGAGCATGGTCGGAGGGGCCATAGAACCATAGATCTAAGAAAGTCTGGAGGAGAACCATTGAGGTCAGACCTTGAAGCTTTGAACAAACATGGTCTAATGGCACAAGGGGGTGAGTACAGGCCACCCATGGCCTGAAAAGCCATGGATTACGGTGGAATTATGGTGGAGAAAAGGTCGGAGACGGCTAGGGTTCAGAAGAACCTTCGAGAGAGTTTTGAGAGTGGATAGCATTCAAGGGCGGCTGAGATATGGAAAATGAGGGATTAGGGTAGGTCGTTTGGGTTTAATTATGGAGGGGTAAATTATGGTCGTTGATCTGTATGATCAACGGCCTAGGTTTAAAAGGCTATATGGGAACCGGGTAGGGCCATTTGGATTGGGTTATGGGTTGGGTCGAATTAAAAAAATGGTCCGGTCTGGTTGGGGTTAGGATACGGTCAGTTAAGGGTTAAAATTGAAATGTAAAAGAGGCTGTAATTGAAAAAAAAAGGAGGCTAAATGTTAAATAGTTAGTTTTCCCTTTTATTTTATAAAAAATAGTAAAAATGATTTTAAAAGCAAATTGAAAGTACTGAACCAATTAATAGTAAATAAAATTTAATTAAAAAATATTGAAACTAATTTTACAATTATAAAATGCTATTAATCATAAAATAGGCTATAATTGTAATTATATGCAATTTAGCTTTAAGAGTACCAAATAAATTTGTAAAAATATACAAAAATCACCTTAATTATATTTTGGTGTAAATATAAGAATAAAATAAATTATTCTCCAAAAATGATAATTTTGGGAATAATTATGGGATTTGTATTGCTAAAATAAATAATAAATTGGTTTTGAAAATCCTTAAAAATTTTGGGGAAAATATCGAAGCACTTGGATATGCTTATATATGCATATATATGTTATTTTGAAAGTATTTTGGGTATATAAAAATACATAGGGAAAATTTAGGTATTAACAGTAGCAGCCTCGCCGCATCAGCCAAAACGTCCTCCTCGGGGATGAAAACTAAGACCTAGGGTAGATCTGAATTCAACAAGAGAAAAAGGTTAATTCATTTTTGCTATACGAAAGGTAAAAACTAGACGAGTTCTACCTACCATGATTTTAGGCTTTCCACCCATATTTAAGGGCTAGTTCTTTCCACGTGCAGGTTTCGAGTGTAGTGACATCCAAAATCTTCTGAACCTACTGGTCAAAGCCTTCATCCCTAGGTGGTATCCACCGAATTGCTGAAATAAGTTTAAAAAGAAGGATCAGTAACATAATTGGGCTATTTTTAATTAACTAGAAGAAAAGATAAACATCAAATTTACGAGGGCGGTTCCATAATTCATGGAAGGATGGAGTCGTGGCCGGAATGATGTCCCTGGTGGAAACTGCAATGAACTGTTCCATCCACCCAAGTCGTTGTCATCATCCATACTGGTTAGGTTCATTAATCGAGCCAGGGATATCTCTTATCTCGTCTCCTGGCATAGACGCTGAAGACAAGTAACTATGCTCCACACAGAATGACTTACCTGTGCCAGGCATACCTGGTAACGGATGCAGAACTCTATGATAACGAAGTCAAGCTCCCTACTCAAGGAAAACGGTCCCAAAGTGAAGGTATACATGTAAAAATACGTGAAATCATTCTTGGATAAGGTTATTCGCTTCGCCCGGGTCAAAATTGATGATGCTTAAATCATGGCAATGACTGTCTTCCTTCGCAGCAAGAATTCTAGAATGGCGGATGGAAGAAAAATACACGCCAACAGTCCATGTGTGAGGTTTAGCGGAAGGATACTTCTCTTCTAAGTCCTTAGTTGTGATGTGTTTTCTTGGAATAATGGTGCTCACAGTGGGAGGGGCATCATTATCAGCACTACCTTTGTTCTTTGAGGAACTGGAATTTCTAGAAGAAGAGGCCAGTGTTAAAATAAATGAGGAAAAGGTTTATTCTGGAGAATAAAATTAGAGAATGTTGAAGGAAAGTATGAGTTGAGTAAAGAGAGCTTGAGAGAGTTTTGAAAGTTATGAAGTACAAATGGAGAAGTTTGATGCATATAATTAAAGGAATAGGTGGATAAAATCATGGCAATAATTACTTAGATAACCGGCAAAAGTGTTGCTAAATCGTGGGATAATGCGTGTTCTAGCATTTAATGCGGAGAGACAAGTGTCTAATCGACTGTCAGAAACTTTTCGGAGGAGTCAGAGAATTTTCCTCCAAAATAGGCATCTTTACCAACTTTATGGTGACACAAGGTTATGCAGGGGGACTATTTGTTTATGGTAGAATATGTACACATTAAATGATCACATGAGAAAACGACATGTAGAACCTGTTTACCATGAAAATGGTAATAACAATTAAATTTGTTGATGAGACTCTAAAAATACGTGGTCTATTTTTGTGCTAGTTGTTTAAGCAAATGATGCTATATGTATGAAGTTTAGAGATGAATTGCGAGCTAAAATAGAGTTATAATCAAACCGATGAGCTATCCAATCAGGGCCTCGGACTGACCGCTATGGAGCCTCGAGGTAGATTCCTAGGCTCCGGCTCGAGCTATTAAGGGTAATCGAGGAACGGCTAATAGTTATAAAACTATCAGTGAAGGATCTTTAAGGCCAATGATAAGGAATAAATGAAGAACAAGTATGAAGATAATAAATAAGGGCAACAATACCGAGATCGTATGTTAGAGAGAAAAGAGAATGTTCTTAAATATTTCCTGTGGAGTAATTGGAGCTACCGACCTTACAAAATGATAAAGGGCCGCATTATATAGGAGGGGAATCCCTATATAGTACAAAAGGCATTAATTGTAAAGATGCGGGATGGAACACTAGACATGACACCCTGATTCGGGTTAAGAGTAGGCCGGCTAGGCTCTGTCAGTCTTAGCCGTGCACCTTGGGAACTCCCCATCTTCATCATAGTTGTAGTTGCATCATCCTAGGGTCGGGTGTCGACGACCCTCAAGAGAGGAGACTCGACCATAGCTTTGTAGCCTCAAGGCCTCGAGATGATCTTCTGAACTGCCTTAAATGACAAGAAATTGGACCCTCTGATTTTGTTGTATAGAGATAGTCGCCGTGTTTGTTAGAGAGGAACGATGAGAAATGACCTTGACATCCAATTCTTCAAACTTCCTGTAATGACATTATATTGACGACATCATACTTATGATACCAACCTTCACGATAACCAATGAACCCTCATGGACTTGTCTTTTCAGCGTCATTCAACACATTGTCGATCCACATTCTCCAAAGTGACAGTGCCACCGTCGATTCGATTTTCAATAATGCATTGATTGCACCTGTCGACCCGTCTTTCAAAGGCATTGGTGGTTGCGTTGTCATACCCTATAAATGGGGCCTTCGGTACTACCTTTTCATCTAAATGACTTTCTATGTTCGTTCATCTCTTTTTGCTCTTCCTACCTTCTTCTTTGTCTTCTCCTCTAAAGGGCTACTTTTAAGGACAGGGACGAGATTGTTGAGGGTGCACGTCCAAGGAGATAGTGCTCGGAGACGCTGCTACCGGAGATAGACCCTTGAGGGTGGATTGGGACCAAGGTTTGTACTATACGTATACCCTTTTTGCTTCTTTGTTTATGTGTAAGGACCCCTTCCAGGCTTTTGTAATCATATGTAAGGACCTCTTGCGGGCTATTGTAACCAAACATTTATGAATATAAAGATATTTTCTCGACTTTCGTCTTTGATGCTTGCCACATTCTTTTACATTTATGGAGACTCTGAATGTATGCCTCTGTTGACAATCGTCGATATCTAACTCGGGTGCGAGTATTCATTTTGGCCTTAAGTCGATAAAAACATCACCTCTTGGAACCCTCTATTGTTCCTCGAATCAATCTTGAATTAGTCCGATAGACTCGGACCGTCGGGACTTTTACCTTGGGTTATATGAAAATAATACCTCAGGCCATAAAACCATCGAAAACGGTCTCTGAGGAAGGGCTAGCTTTGGGAACCTGGAATATTTCTTTGAATTTGATGGGGATAACCTTTAAGGCATTGTAGATATGTCCCAGATGAGGGGTTTCCAGACTTTAGGCGATATCCTGAGGTCGAACCCTTATGGATAGAGCTCTAAGTGCTTATTTTTCTTCTTGAGAGGAGCCTTCGAGACAGGGTACCATCTCGAATGCTTCCAAGAGTCTAACTTCTTTCTTGAAGGAGGTCCCCGAGATCGGATACCATCTCGTGACCGGAGATGATGTTGTTTGCTTCTTAAAGCCTAAGTTCTTTTTGATGGAGGTCCTCGAGGTCGGGTACCACCTCGGGATTTGAGATGATGTCATCGGCCTCTTTTTAATGGAGATTCTCGAGGTCGGGTACCATTTCAAGATTCTAAATAATGTCGTTGGCTTCTTTTTAATAGAGATTCTTGAGGTTGGGTACCACCTCGGGATTGGAGATGATGTCGTTGGCTTCTTAAAGCCCGTATTCTTTTTGATGGAGATCCTCAAGGTCGGGTACCACCTCGGGATTGGCAACGATGACATATAAATATATATATAGAGGGTCGCTTTCGCGCCTTTAGGGGTCTCCCCATTTTAGATAGTTACCCTCCCGTTTCGGCGTTGACCCCTTCATTACCTTAGCGCTAAAGTATTTGTGCAGGTTCATGATTTAGTTCTTCTAGTCTCGCCATAGCCATGACTGTTACATCGGGGCCTGTTGAAAACAAAGGGGAGAGTTCCGCTCCCGATGCTCAAAACCAAAGAGAGTTTTCCTTGAAAATTATTTCTTCGATGGGAGATGGGCACCTAAAGTTAGTGAGGAGAGACTACGGATGGGGGGAGAGAGTAGTGTTGCAGACTCTTTCCATGGATGAGGGCATCTTGGATCATGTTGATGGATTCCTGAATGTGTACATCCTTTCACTTTGGGGCCCCTCGATAGGGTTGTGCTTGACTTCTGTCTAAGGTATCGGGTTACCTTGGTGTAGATACAACCATCATTTTGGTTAGTAGTATTGATGATGAGGTTCTTTGCAGAGAATGCGGGGCATGAATTTACGCTCAGTCATCTCATTAGGCTCTATCAGCCCTTTCACCAACGAGGTCTGCTAACCTTGCAGTGTCGGTCGATCATGCCCTTTGTTGTTGACAATGATGAAGATGGATATCGGGAGTGGATGAGTCTGTTCATTCGAGTTTGGATGGCTAATGTTATCCCCGTGGAACTTAATCCATTCCACGAGGAATGGAAATATACACGTAAGTGGTACATCTCTTGCCTGCTCAGATTTGTTTATGGCAAAGTCCAGTTTTGTAACCGTGTTTTTTCCTTTTGCTGTACCAGTTTAATGGGCATCAGGTGGTATTCCTGATCTTCCTAGTTGGGTTCGGAAGTTGGCGATCAACTCAACTTGTGACGAGCATAGGTGGCAAGTTGTGTCCCAGGGCACATGGGAAGCAAAACATCATGGTGTGTGTTTACACTACTTTTTCCTTTACCCTTTGTTCATTTGGAGAGGAATTTTCCCTTTCTGTGTATTAATGTTGTTGCTGTAGGTATCAAAAAGTCTTCTAAGGCAAGGTCGTGCTCCCCCGGAGAGGGGGAGGGGTTGCCAAGTCCCGGGCTAAAGAATTACAAAAATTAGTGGGATGTGCATTTGCAGGGTGATGGAGATCGGAATAAGGCGAAACGGGGCCTGAGCTTCGATATGGAAACAACGTCTGATCCTGCTGTGCCTGAAGTTCTTGGTTCTGAAAAGGAGGTTTTGATGAGCGACCGTGCCTCTACCGAAGTTGCTTCTTCCAGGGCAAGGGGGACTAGATTAAAATATTTGTCGTCAGCCTCTTGAATCCCGCATCTTTATTTCCTTATCGAGTTTTCTTCTGCAGGCTTAGGTCTGAGCTGCTCCATCATGTAGCTAGCTCTGAAAAGCTCTGGATGAGGATAGATCCCTTAGGCTCCTTTGCAAGGAAAAGGAAGTCGAGCTTAATTGATGGAGCAAGTAATTTTTCATCCCGGGTGTGTATGCATTCTGCTTTTTAGCTTCTAAGGCTAACACTTCATTTATCCTAGTTGCAAAAAGAGACGGAGGCCCTGGAATGTTTTTGGGACAAAGCTGACAGAGCCATGAATGACTGTGGTAGCTAAGAGCTCGGGCGGAGGTTCAGGCTTCTAAGGAGAGGGATTCCTTTGCCAAAGTTCCTGCCTTCGAGGTTCAATTTCACTTAGCTCATGATAATGCTTTAGTTCAAGTGGATGTGATCACGAAGCTCGAATCCGAGCTTTCAAAGGTCAGGGTTGAGATCGTTGATGCCCGGACCGGAGCAACACTGAGCCAAACTAAGGTTGATAAGGAGATGGCAATTTATTTAAAGGACGCTACTGATGCCCAAGCCGAGTTGAAGAGGGTCCTCGATCGTGAGGAGAGCATTAAATAATATGCTCGTTTCAAGTCTCGAAGAATGATTCTCGAGGAGATCCGCACTAGGGGTTTTATCCTCTCAGAAGAGTTGGTGCAAGCAAGGGAGGATGAGTGTGATGCTCGAATACTCCTATTTGACAGCGGGGAGAGTGAAGATAAGGCCGGTAGACCGCATATCTTAGGAGGAGGGCGTAGATTTTGTCGTTTTGTATGTAGCATTTTCAGAGCATGTTTGTAGATGGAGAATGTGTTTTTTTGCATATGTGTATAAAAGAAAACCGTGTGGATTTACTTCTTCTATGCCCCTTTTAGTCTCGAATTTGGCTAGTTGAACTAGTCTCAAAGTCGGTAAGGATCCTTAGATTCGTAATATGGCCCTAAGGCTCATTAGGCTGGCTCGAGGTCTCTTACACACTCGGTTAATGAGAACTTTAGTATAAGTTGGAGTTTGAGCTTTTATGCTTTTGCTCAAATGTTTTGGGCTTGGTACTTGAGACTCATTCCAACTCGAGCCCATTTGACCCTCCAGCTTTTATGTTTGCACGGGCTGGAGACAGTGGCTCTTACGCCCTTTATCAAAGTGATCTTTTGTGTGTGTGGCCCTAAGGCTCATTAGGCTGGCGACAATGGCCCTTACACTTTGCCCTGAGGCATATGTAATTAACAATTTTAGGTTCAGTCTCCGAGTTGGGTTTCGACTCAAGGTCAATCGACCCTCAAGTTTTCATGTTTGTTTGAGATGGAGACAATGGCTCTTACGCTTTGCCCTTAGGCATATATAGTTAACTATTTTGGGTTCTGTCTCCGAATCGAGTTACGACTCGATCTCATTTGACCCTCAAGTTTTCTATTTGTATTAGCTGGCGACAATGGCTCTTATGTTTTTCCATTAGGCATATGTAGTTAACTATTTTGGGTTCTGTCTCCGAATCGGGTTACGACTCGAGCTCATTTGACCCTTAGGTTTTGTATTTGTGTGGGTTGGCGATAGTGGCTCTTACACCTTGGGTCGAAGCAACCTTTTTATTGGCTTTGTTTTTCCCTCGTTAAGGACTTTTAGAAATATTTTTTGTCTGACCCGTCGTCGGTTTAGGAAGAACCTCAATTTCGAGCCATTTCATGGTGATGATAGAGCAGCCCGTGAGGTTTGGCTCGGAGGCTGAGTATATCGAAGCCAATGATGTGGAGCTGACATGGTCAAAGTTCTTTTGCCTATATTGAGGGTAGCATGTGTAACCAGTTCTTTTCGAAGTAGATTTGAAGTAATGGCCTATGATTTTGTATCGACAGTCGGGCATCCCCAAGTCACGTTAATTTGGTTGGTACATCCGTATGACCGTAGTCATTTGTGCTTGGCTGGAGCCATTTTTGGTCTCGAGTGTAGTAGTTTAGTTGTCTATATCAAGGGTATGCCTTTTTAGGGGACTTATAAATTTGATATATAACCTGAACTTCGGGATTGAGTTTATGCCTATAGTAAGGTCTTACAAACTTTTCACACCTTTGAGGTCATACATTTTTGTTGATACTTGGTACAAGTACGATTCATGCCTTGCTTGAGGTCTTATAGTTTTGTTGATACTTGGTACAAGTATGATTCATGCCTTGCTTGAGGTCTTACAGTTTTTGTTGATACTTGGTACAAGTATGACTCATGCCTTGCTTGAGGTCTTACAATTTTTGTTGATATTTGGTACAAGTATGATTCATGCCTTGCTTGAGATTTTTACAGTTTTTGTTGATACTTGTTACAAGTATGATTAATGCTTTGCTTGAGGTCTTACAGTTTTTGTTGTTGCCTTATGTATGTCTTATGACACCAAGTCTGCCCCCCCCCCCC